>PVJO010002688.1:0-103124 GCA_004026905.1 Hystrix cristata
AAAGAACAGCATCAACTGGAGACCTTGGATTTCCAATGATGTGGTCTTACAAAAGGATCTCACTGCAAAACTGTCTAGTTGGAGAAATGTTAACAATTTACCTGTGCTGGGTGAGTACATTTACAGCTGAAGGATGATTTGCACAGTAAGCCAGATACATCGATTTAAAATGAGGCATGAGATTCAGTAGACAACCTCCTACTTTGTGTTGATTTTCTGGAAACCTGTAAGCAATACAGGCGAAACACAATGTAAAATGGGAAACAGAAGGTAAGGAAGATGACTCCAGTTAAAGCTGGCAGGAGTAAACTATTTGAATGTTTTGTCATAGTTAAAAAGGAAAGTATATTAGAGCCCATTTTATCCACGAAATGCAGGGTTTTGACCACTGCTTTAAATTCTAGACACCAAACAGCCCTAATACGAGGCGTTAGATACTTACTTGGAATTAGTAGGTAGAGTTGTTTTTTTTTAAGATTTATATTCAAATGTAGCTGAACATGCTAAAAGTACTCTCAGCTAATTTAAGAAATTTAAGTACAGGGAAAACTAATCTAATCAAACATGATGCCCCAACAGAAGAATACCGTGTGGCTTGTTGGCCTGATGGTTACTAGGCAGGTGACCTCAATTTTTAAAAATTATTTTTAATTACACATTACCTGTTTTTATTTGTAGAGAAATCAGAAAAGCATGAGAAAAAAGTTACTCAGAATCACATCACCTGATGCTATCTACTATAACTTTTGACATATTCCAAGAGCCTCTTTTTACATGTCATTCTATAAAATGGAAACTATAAGAATTATTTATAAACCTAGTTTGTAAAGTACCCTTCTCACTCAGTGAACATCTTTGCATATGAATTATCTAGATCCCTCCTGGTATTGGAAGCAGGTCCTCGAGTGTCTGTAGTGTGGAATATCTCCATCGTCCTCTCTGTGTACCACCTGTGTTGTACCATAAGGCTCAAGAAACATGGAATCATCCCCAGTTTCTCTACAGAAATCAAAAAAAGTTCAACATGTCAGCAACCAGCTAGCCATCCGAAATATGTTGTGGTTCACATATTCTTTTCCTTCCTCAGTTTCCATGTGTTCCAACTTTTAATATAATAGACACAATAACCAGAAGTGATTAAAATGGGTGTAGCTTAGTGCTACACAGCATACTTAGCGTGCACAAGTACCTTGGCAGAGAGCACAGGATAGATCTGTGAAACTGAAGAATCTAAAAGACTCCTCAAGGGACTCGTGACGTACAAAAGAAATATCCAAACTGTCATTCATGGTCAATTAAGACCTTATGTGTATCTTATAGTGATCGCAAGCAGTATATTGATGTGATTCTTAAGTAAAATCAGAAATAATTTGCTAGATGTAGAACCCTGCTAAACATCTAATGGTTCGATACTGCAAAGCCACCACCTAGTGTGTTTTATCTGTAATATCTCTTTGTTCTAGGACAGTGTGTCAAAGCAAATGTATAAAATGTCCTTATCTAAGACCACAGTTAAAAGGAAAACAAAGCTCCAACAGCAACGGTGCTGGTCATCCTAACAAATACGCCGCACTTACTTTGAACATTCTTCCAAAGCTTGGCAGAGTGTCTGTTGAAATGTACATATTTCCTCGAAATTTCCCAGTAAAGATGTAAACTCCACAGTACTCAGGCTGGAAAAAATACATGTAATTTCAGTAAGCAGAATTTAAGAATGACTTTAGAAACCTATCTGTAGTATAGTCAGCTGGTAGATTGTTAATATCTGGCAAGCATGAGGGAAGCGATCCCCATATTTCAACTTTTGCTTTTCAAATTACAAGAACGCTGTGGTCTTGGGCAAGTTTCTTAAGCTTCTTTCCTTGATTTCCCTTTTCTATAATGAGAATATTGATCCTAAGGAAAATGAGTGGCCATAAGGGGTATTTAAGTATTTTATAAACCCATGAGAAAGATTAATAAGTGCTTAATACTGTATCTTAGTATTTAAACAGGTAAAATACATGATAGCTGAAAATAAGTGTAAAAACTTTTGTGTATCTTCCTCTAGAAGAACTGGAAAAGTAACTGAAAGGTATATATGGTCAAATAATGCACAGCAAAAAAAAAAAAAAAATTACCTTACTCCTGAACTAAAATGCTCATAAATCAACTAAAAGAGATCTTTATGAAAGGAAGTGGGTGGGGAAAAAACAGTGCTAATGTTTTGTGGTTTATCTGTTTGATTTTGGAATTGAGCGGAGTTAAATAAAGGCAAACTAAACAATTTTATCCAGGGGCTGTGCAGGAAGAAGGTTCTTATCCATTCTTCCCTCACCAAGATACTGTAAGTGGGGAGAACAAGAGCCACACCTCGTACTGTGCTGAGCACGTATGCAAGCGTTTTGCAAGTAAGAACTCACTTTAACCTTATAATAACCCTGTGAGGTAGGTACTCTTGCTGTCTGCATTTTATAGGTTACAAAACCCAGAGGGTCCATTGAAAGAGAGTCACAAAACCAATGAATGGCAAAGACAGGAAGTGAACAAAAAACATTCTAGCTCCAGAGCGCATGCTCTGTATCTCTTTTTGGAGACTCTCTTCTAAAAATTTGTCTAAACGGCCAGCACGTGCCACATGTTACTTCTCCTTAAGAATACAATAATCTTCAGGGAGTATTTTAAAGAGAACAATATTTTACTGACTAAAACAAAAAGGGAAAACCCAAACACACATTACCAGTAAGTGCTAAGAGTATAAAAAGCTCCTAGTTCCTCTGCTACAAGGCCCTCCTGAGCCTCGAGCTGGAAAGCCCCGCTGCGAGTGTGGAAAGTGAAACCACCAGCCAGCGGCCTCCTGCCTGCAGCGCCAACAGTCAGGAGCTCACGGAAGCAGACTGGGGCCTGTCTGGCCCCTTCAGGATCAGACAACATAAAGTCTGCTTTACTCAAATCACTGGGGCAGACAAGACAAATCAGAAGACTAGGGACCTTTCTGAAAGTGCATTCTGGACGAATTTAGGAACAGTGCAGGTTCGACTCAGGTCGCTACCCTCCTCTACCCTGGCTTTTTTCCTTCCTTTTCCTCTCACTGTTTCTCGACTGCCAGTCAGTCTCTCCCTCATTGGATACCTTCCCATCTCCCCTCCCAGGGTTACCACTTCAGCTTCCCTCTGGCACCCCCAGATCACAGAGGGCACATTTCACTGGGTAGCGAGAGGTGTGATGGATTGAGCATGGCCACTTGCTGCTGTGTGATCGGCAAGACAGTAGACCTGTCCAGAGCTCTCTTTCCTACCTATGCACCAAGATAGTGCTTTTGCCTCGAGTCCCAGACCCGACCATGCACTGAGCCACTTCAAGCTCTAAGAACCATGACTCGCAGCACATTTAATACTTCAATAGCAATAATGATAAACACTCTGCTGTTGATCACTTGTGAATTCTTACAATGCAGGAGTACAAAATCATTCCAGACTGAAGAAAGATTCCCATAGTGCCATGAGAATTACTAAGTTAGAAATTCAGCAAGACATTATGTTTGGAAAAGGGGAGAAAATACGAGAATATGAAAGTCATTTAAGCCTGAAGTTGATAGCAGGCAGCCATCCAGCAGCAGCCTGCTCTTACTGAAGCAAAGGGGGAGGGTTTGTCTTCCATTAAGTGGGTTGATTGCTTCACTTTCTATTTGACTTACAGTTCATGATCTCTAGAGAAATTTATTCATTTAAAATAACACAAATAAATGCAGTTAATCACATTTTTAATGCACTGTGCCTACTAGCATGAAAAAATGGTCAATATTTTACTTCTGTCAAAACTAAGTTTTCAATTCAGGCCTTAGACAAACACTTCAGATTTCTGAAACTGAAATACAATTTGACTTTAGTACATGGTGAGAGACATGTATCTAGTTTTAGTTTTCGGCATGTGGCCAGCCAATTTTTCCAGCACCGTTTGTTAAAGAGGCTATCTTTCTTCCAGTGAGGGTGTTTGGCTCCTTTGTTGAAGATGAGGTATTTGAGTGTGTTTGGAGTTATTTCTGCATCTTCTACCCTGTTCCATTGGTCCTCAGGTCTGTCTTTGTGCCAATACCATGCTGTTTTTAATCACAGAAGCTTTATAGTATAGTTTCAGGTCAGGAATTGTGATGCCCCCTTCCTTGCCCCTGTTGTTCAGGATTGTTTTTGCTATTCGTGGTCTCTTCTGGTTCCAGATAAATTTCATGATTGTTTTTTCTAATTCTGTGAAGTATGTTAGTGGTATTTTGATTGGAATTGCATTAAATCTGTATAGTAATTTAGGAAGTATGGCCATTTTCACTATGTTGGTTCTGCCTACCCAAGAACATGGTATATCTTTCCATTTTCTGATATCTCTTTCGATCTAAACATTAAAACAGAAACACTAAATCTACTGGAGAACAGAATAAGAAGAACTCTCGAAGACATAGGGGTAGGAAAAAAAAATTATGAACAGAACCCAGACTGCATGGGAAATAATACAAAGAATCAGTGCTTGGGACCTCATCCTACTAAAAGGCTTTTGCACAGCAAAAGAAATCACTAATAGAGCAGGACAAAAAGCCACAGACTGGGAAAAAAAAATCTGTGCCAGCTGTCCCTCAGACAAAGGTCTAACATCTAGCATATATAAAGAACTCAAAAAAATCAACCCCCCCAAATTTAAAGACTCAATCCAAAAATGGGCATCTGAAATGAATAAACATTTCTCGAAGAAGAAATAAAAATGGCAAATAAACATATGAAGAAATGTTCAACATCACTGGTCATTCGAGAGATGCAAATCAAAACAACGCTAAGATTCCATCTCACTCCAGAAAGAACAGCTATTATCAAGAAATCAACCAACAAATTGGTGGAGCTGCGGGGAAAAGGAACCCTCCTCCACTGGTGGTGGGAATGTAGACTAGTGCAACCCCTATGGAAATCTGTATGGAGACTCCTCAAAAAACTAAATGCAGAGGTTCCATTTGATCAAGCTATTCCTCTGCTTGGTATCTTCCCAGAAGAATTGAAAACCTCATACCATAGAGATATATGCACAACCATGTTCATAGCAACACAATTTGTCATAGCTAAGTCTTGGAAACAATGCAAATGCCCAACAAGTAAGGAATGGCTAAAGAAGATGTGGTTTTTCTACACAATGGAGTACTACTCTGCCATAAAAAGGATAAACTAGAGTCATTTGTAGGTAAATGGATGTACCTTGAGAACATACTCTTAAGTGAAATAAATCAGTCACTCATGAGTACACATCAAATTGTTTCTCTGATATGAGAAACCGTAAGTGTACATAATGACAAAGAGCATAATAGATATTAGGTAAAAGAAAGATAATATTCAAAAGAGAGGAGAACTAGAAAGGGAAAAGGGGGAAAAGAAGGAAGGGAAAAGGGAAAAAAATGGAAAAATGCAAATAAACCTGCTGTAAATAAGGAAAGGGGGAGTGGAAGTGAGGGCTAGAGAAGGGGCGGGGGACCAAGATACATCACGTACAGGTACAAAATAACTATGATAGGGGCTGAGGATTTGGCTCAGTAGTTAGAGTGCTTGCCTAAAAGTGCAAGGCCCTGAGTTCGATTCCCGGCACCAAAAAAAAACTATGATAAATGTGATCACTATGTATACAATGTACCAATACATGTTCTTGGTTAAAAAAAAAATACAATTTGAACATTTTGTTTGAAAAACACTTTAAGAGGAAGAGGAAGTAAAAAGAAAAAAAAAATAAAATAAGCACTTTGGACAGGTGCAGCTATACACACCCATACTCCCAGCTACTCAGGAGGCTAAAGCATGAGGATTGCAATTTTCGAGGCCAGCCCAGACAATTTAGGAAGACCTCAACACTAGGTAACATTTTAAAAAGAGCTGGGGGAACTGGGGATTTAGCTCAGTGGTTAGAGTGCTTGCCTTGCAAGGGCAAGGCCCTGAGTTTGATCCCCAGCACCAGAAAAGAAAAAAAAAAAAAAAAGGCTGGGGATGCAGTAGTACACACACACATACACACACACACAAAGATGAAAAAACGCTCGTCATTCACATTTGCCTGAGTGAAATACTGGCATGAACTCCTCTTAGGAACATTCACAAAATTCCACACTCTTTCCGCTCTCAGAGCCTGGGAAAGAGGAGTTCTGCCCTGGCGAGCAAAGGTCAGAGTGAGCATGAGAATTTCCATTTTCTGTGCTTTCTGAATGAAAGCACCAGGGAGTCCCTTTTCTGTAAGAAAAAGCAGACATGTGACTATCAAAATGTGCAAGATATGTGGAAACTAACAAAGCTGATCTCGTAGGAGCAGAGAGAGGAATGGTGGTTACCAGAGCCTGGGAAGGGAGCGGGGGCAGCGCGCGAGAGGATGGTGAACAGATGCTGCCGGATGGGAGAAAAGTCTTTCAACATTCTGCATCACAGCAGGCTAACTGTGTTTGACGACAATTAATTGTATATTTCAGAAGAGTGAGCAGGGAGCTTTCGAACATTCCCAACATAAAGCAATGATAGACCTTTGAGGTGATGGATATGCCACTCAGTCTGATATGATCATTACACATTGTAACATACACTGTCAGATCACATCCTACTCCACAAATATGTACGATGATTACATGGCAGTTAAATTTTTAACTAAAAATATGTACATGGAGAAGAAGCAAAAACATACAAGATAAAAACTGTAACAGATAGAAATGCAGATATGTTCATTCCTTCCACAGAAAGCATGCTAAGCTTTCCAAAAGCAACATCTTGCATAATTTCTGTTGCCCTGACCGTGTTCTTGGCAACCTGTGATCTGTGGAATTTCTTCTAAAGGGCAAAATCAATTATTCAGTGACATAAGAGTAACAGCTCCATATGCTGACATTATCCTGATTTATCTTTAAAATAAAAAAGAAAAACCTTAGCCAAGTGTGGTGGCACATGCTAGTAATCCCAGCCCTCAAGAGGCTGAGGCAGGGGGATCACCACAAGTTCAAGGCCAGCCTGGGCTATATAGCATGACCCTGTTTCAAAAAACGAAAAACAAACCAAAAAAAAGTAAACAAATAAATATAAATTGTTAAAAGTTTAAATCTTACTTGTTATTGGATTGCAGCGGTCTTAAGTAAGTTACAAGAAGAGACTGCAGTTCTTTCGCATACTCTTTTTCAGTGTCCAAGATGTTCTGTAACACCTACAGGGAAACAAAGGTCGAGGTATCTTAATTGTCAAGACAGTCCAAGGTCGAGCATAGCTTTGGATCTCTTAACCAAACGATTAGTAACCAAAAAAGCTTCCATAGATCCAGGCCTGCACCTTAAGTAAGGAATACATTATTTCAATGAGGCAAAGTACTTTAATAATTGCACGACCACTGACTGTATTGTATAACTCACACGAATACAATTTTCCAGAGTTCCCCATAACTGGAGGAGCCTTGACATTTACACAGTACTGTTCAAAAGGTTTTCATGGGCTTTACATGATTTTATCCTCAGGAAAAGTCTCAGTTAGCTAACAAAGGATCATTATTTCCATTTTAGAGATGAGAACACTGAGACTAGCTACCTTAAAACATAGAGATTCGCTATCACAATAATTTAAGGATAACTGTGATGTCGAACATCACAAGAGATCTTTGTTCGTGTTGTTTCTGATAAGATCTTTAGGGAATAAAATCTGAGGATACAGTACTTTTTAAACAAGGTTACGACTCATCTTTTAAAAGGTGCAAGTATGAATAATTTAAAGGGAAAAAGAGGCTGAACTGTGGGGAATTTAAGAAAGGGAACAACACAGTGCTTATAAGTATTATTAATAACGCAAAATCCTATAAGCAAAACAACCAATGTGGGCCCACAGTTTGTTTTTCCCTGCCAGTCTGAGGTCACATCCCACTTCTCAGCCTACCGAGAAGTCTGGAGACAAGTACAACCTTCATTGCGAGCTCATATAGATGACCAAGTTAACCTATTAGCATATGGCCTTTCTTATCTTCTAATAATTCAACAAAAATTGTACTTAGGGCCTACTTTATGCCAGTTGCTGAGCTGAGTTGCTGAGAATGGAGAAAGTTTCCATTCTCTTTTCAACAGGACATATTAAGTAGGGGATTATTATGCAACAGAACGAACTATGCTTAGTTAGGAGGAGCAGTGCAATCTACCAAAATGCCACACATACATGGCTGGCTCCAGTGTCTGCAGGTTGCATGCATGCAGGGTTCTAGAGCCACGGGGAGCCACAGCCACAGGGTTCATTCAACCATAAATTGAAAATGCTGGTTAAAAACTGCATCTGTTCTGAGCGTGCTCAGACTCTTTTCTTGTCATTATTCCCTAAGTAATGCAGTATGCAACTACTCACATGATACTTGGTCTAATAGGTAACCTAGAGGCTATTTAAGGTAAATTGGTGAGTGTATACAGTTATATACAGATACTATGGCATTTTCTCTAAAAGCCTTGAGCACCCACAAATTTCACTATCTCCAAGGGGTCCTGAGCCCAACCCCCACTGACACCGAAGGGCAACTGTACTCACAAGACAGTGCGTGATGATCTGCTTTGCAAAGATGAAGTGGTCAAAGCAAGTGGAGGCCCAGATAACTGTGGGCTTTCTGGGAAACAACGGGACTGGAGGATGGTGATGCTGGCTCTGCTGCTGACTTACAGGTTGCTTCTGTTTCAGGGCTTGGCCGCCTCATCTCACATTGTGACATTTCAGCTACCTCACGAGCCACTGTGAAGCGGCAGGTGCTGAGTGAGCACAGGCTGGTGCTAGGTGAGCACAAAACACTCTGACCGGTTTAAGAGGTTCAAAATGTGTTTCCTAACAGTAGCACTATTGACACTTCAGATCAGACTGTTTCCTGTTGTGAAGAGACGCCTGGTACATTGAGAATCACTGATTTAGAAGGGCACAGGCCACAGAGTAACTTCAAAATGTAGGAGTTAAGTTGTAGCCCCTGCTTTCATCTACCCCCATTTACTTTCGGTTCCTCTAGTCCTCAGAAACTATCCCTAAAACAGTAAATCCGGGGTCTAAACATACTGATGTTCTCTGAAATTGATTCAGAGGTGGAATAGAAATGTTACCCTCTGTAGAAAGTCCAAACACAACAAAGAACCTTAGAAACTACTTTGAGATGAATAAAAATGAAATACGACATACAAAACTCATGAAATGTAGTTAATGCAAAGCTTTAAAAACTTAGGGTTGCCAATGCCTATATTTAAAAAAAGAAAGAAGACTTTTGATTCCCCGTTCAATATACAAGGTGCTTAGAGGTTGTTACTCTATCCTAATAGGAAATAAGTAACTAGACAAAACGGGAGGGGCAACTTTTCTTACACCTGAGAAGAGAGGTCACAAGAAAACTTCTACTCCAAAAAGTGAGAGGCAGGCTCATAAAAAGAACGACAACTCACCAGACCAGCGACCCTCATGTAGAACCTTCTAAAGGAACCGAGACCAGGGTAGGAAAACCTAAACTAAAACTGACATTTCTGGGAGTTCTGCTTGTATAAGTTTTAAAATTGGGGATTCCAGGGAGCTCACACACACTTTTGTGATTTTTAGGAGTCCTACTAGTTGTCTCAGTAAAGAATAGAGAAAAAAAAAAAACCTTCATGATTCAGGCAGGGGGGAGGGGGAAGTAGCCATTTTGAACTATGCCAGAACAATCTGTTCTTGCTTGTTTTCTTCTCCCCTCCTCTCCTCTCCTTTCCTCTCCTCTTCCCCCTCCCCTCCTCCTTCTCCTCTCTCTCCTCCCCTCTCTCTTTTGTGGTACTGAGTATTGAATCTAGGGCCTTCATACTGAGCAACATCTCCAGCTCTTTATTTTATTTTGAGACAGAGTCTTGCTAAGTCATTGAATTGTCCAGCTGGGCTTCAACTTGCGTTCCTTCTGCCTCATCCACCCTGCTGGGATTACAGGTGTACATTCATCACCATGCTGGAAACATTCTCTTTTTCATAAGGCCTTCCCTCAGGAAAAAATACATTCCCAGCATACAACCTATAGGCGTTTTAAAAGAACCTAATGACATGGGGAAGAGAACTACTCACCTCTGGCCACCTTCTAGCCCTTCATGTGGAGGAAGACAAGTGACCAAATCCAGGTCCCTCCAGCCATTCCAACTCATTCAAGAGTGGGGACCAAAAAGCACTGTGAAGGTCACAGTTCAGGGGCACAGGCTCAGCAAAAGACTGACATCTAATCATACAAAATGGGCTCCTCCCTTCACATATTGCCACCATATTACTAAATGCTTGTCCACCACAGTTTCTTCTGCCCAGTGCATCACGTCAGGCTTTCAAGAAAAGGCTACTAAAAAGGCAAAAGCCAGTTTGAAGAGACAGGGCCATCACCAGAACCACAGTCAGCTGTCACAGGAATGCTGGAACTATCAGACCAAGATTTTAAAATAACTACGATTAATGTGCTAAGGACTCTAACAGGAAAAAAGTAGACAACATAGAAGAATAGACAAATTGTAAGCACAGACAGACAAATTCTAAGAAATAGTCACAAATAAACACTGGATATCAAAAACACTGAATGGGGGTAAAAAAGTGCCTGTGAAGGGTCCAACAACAGACTGACACAGATGAGAAAAGGATCCCTGAGCTCGAGGATACCTGAAGAAAAACTTCCAAAACAAAAAAGTAAACAGGAGGAAGATTAGGAAAAACACAGAACAGAGTGTCCAAGAACACTGGACAACTACAAAAGGTGTACTGTATGTGTAACAGGAATAACAGAGGGAAAGGAAAGAAAGAAATGAACAGAAGAAATATGTAACATGATAATGGCTGAGCTTCACTCCCAAATGCGTGTCAGACACCGAACCACAAATCCAGGAATCTCAGAGAACAACAACAGGATAAAAGTAAAAAATGTGAATATCATATGCGAACACCAGAAAACCAAAGATTTTAAAAAATGGGAGAACACAGAGGAAACAAGTAGATCAGATAAGAATTACATTAGACTTCTTAGAAAACACACAAGCAAAGAGCGAGTGTAATGAAATATTTAAAGTTTTGAGGAAAAACTCAAACCTTGAATGTTGTATCTTGTTAAATTATTATTCAAAAGTGAAAGAGATATAAAAATGTCAAAAATTTGAACACCGAAAAAACAAGTAATTGAATTAATAAATGGGCAAATGAACTGACTGGACACTTAAAAGAAGCATAAATGGCCAATAATTGTATGAAAAAATGTTCACTATCGTTAGCCATCGTTGAAATGTAAATCAAAACTACCCCCAGATTCTCTCTCATCTCAGTCAGATTAGCTATCATCAAGAAAACAAAAATAATAAGTGCTAGCAAGGATGAAGGGAGAAAAAACACTTCTACACTGTTTGTGGGAATGTAAATTAGTACAGCCATTAAGGAATAAGTACAGAGATTCCTCAAAGGAACTAAACTACCATATGATCCAGCTACTCCTGGATATACACCAAAGGAATCCAAGTCACCACAGAGACATCCATCAGTGGGTGAATGGATTTTTAAAATCCAATTTAGGCCAGGCGTAGTGGGGCATGTCTGTAATCCCAGTGCTTGGGAGGCTGAGGCAGGAGGATTGCCATGAGTTCAAGGCCAGCCTGGACTACATAGTGAGTTCAAGACCAGACTGAATTACAGAGTGAGACCCTGTCTCAAAAAAAAAAAAAAAAGGAAAGAAAAGAAAAGAAAAGAAAAGAAAAGAAAAGAAAAGGAAGGAAAAAAAGAAAAAAAGAAAAAAAAAACTAAACTGAAATGCAGTGTACATCTGTGTGTGTGTGTGTGTGTGTGTGTGTGTGTGTGTAAAATTCAGCCACAAAGAAGAATGAAATCATATAATTTGCAGGAAAATGGATAGAACTGAAGATCATCATGTTAAATGAAATAAGCCAGACTCAGAAAGTATCATGTGTTTTCTCTCCTATTTGGTATCTAGAACAAAAAAAGCAAAAGAGAAATAAAGACTTTCTTAGAAAAAAAATAACTGAGGAAAATTGTCCCCAGTAGGCCTAGTTTGCACACACACTAAAAGAAGTTCTTTAGAGAGAAGGAAAATGATACAGGTCAGGAACTTGGATCTACATAAAGAAGAGAAGACTATTAATATTACTGAAGAGGTAAGGCCAGACAAAATAAAAATCTTTTACATTTTTCTTATTCTTAATTGACCTCAAAGATAGTAATTCACTCAAAATTATAATAACAACAACAATGTATTTTATTATATGTGTGCACCTATAAATGAAATAAATGACATCAGTGATACAACAGATGGAAGAAAGCAATTAGGACTACTTGTTATTATAAGGTATTTGTACTAACTGTAAATACAAGTGTATACCTTTGTATAGTGTTATTTGAAAATGAACTTGGATTGGTTGTAAATGGATACTGAAAACTCTAGGGCAAGCACTAAGAAATTCTAAAATTATAATTGATATGGTAAGAAAGGAGAGAAAGTAGAATCATATACAATGCTTAGCCGAAACAATCAAAAGTAGAAAAATGTAGACGACAAAATATCGCAAAATTCTCTAGTGTGAGAAACTGAAAGAATAAATAAGGACCAAAATTTATAATAGATATTGTGAAATAGGAAGAAAATTTTCAAATGGGAAGGGGAACAAGGGAAGGGGGAGGGGGAAAGGAAGGGAAAGGGAAAAAAAATGGACAACAGAAGGAAAAAATGGAAACAAAGCTTTTATAAATAAGAGAGGGATGAGGGGTTGAAGGAAGGGAAGAAAATTAGGGGAAAAAGAATCAAGATATATCATGTACAGGTACAAAATCCCTATGATGAATGGTATCACTATGTATATCTAAAATATACTAAGAATGTTAATTTAAAAATTACAAATAAAATGGTTTAAAAAGACAAAATAGAGAACAAAGGCAACAAGGAGAAGATGGTAACATAGTAGGTATTAATCCAAGTATATCAATAACCACTTTAAATGTCCAAGGATTAAATATACCAATTAAAAGGCAGACATTTTCACAGTGGATCAAAAAACATGGCCCAAATATATGGTATTTAGATGAAACCCAATTTAAACATAAAGACACATACAGATTAAAAGTTATGGGATAGAGAAAGAGATATGACAACACTAATAAAAGAAAACTGTAATTATGAAGTGAAAGAAGGTAATCTGACAAGGCTATGTAATTCCAGCTATATGAAATTTGGGAAAGGCAAAATTATGAAGACTGTAAAAAAGATCAGTGGTTGCCAGGGGATAAGGGTCAGAGGGAAGAATGACTAGGCAAAACACAGCAGAATTTTAGGATAGTACAACTACTCTGTATGGTGCTATAAGGATAGGCACATGTCAGGTATGTCAAAACCTGTATACAAACCAACAGTGATCCCTATAGAAACTATGAACTTTAGATGACAATGACTGGTAATTGTGGGTTCACTGATGATAGTAAAAGTACCGCTGGTGGACAGGATACTGATAGTGGGGGAGGATGTGCAAATAGGGAGTTTAATGGGAATTCCCAGTACTTTCCACTCAATTTTGCTGTGGACCTAAGAAATAAAATCAATTTCAACAGAAGAAGGAAGATCTAAGATTAATAATCTTATCTTCTGTCTTAAGAAACTAGAAAGAGAAGAGCAGACTAAACCCAAGACAAATAGAAGGAAAGAAAAATAAACATTACAGTAGAAAAGGATGGGAGAGAAAATAGAAAAATAAAAGAGAAAAGTTAGTTCTTGGAAAAGATTAACAAAGTTGACAAACCTTATTTATACCGACCAAGAAAAGAGAGAACATTCAACTTACTAAAAATAGGAATGATGTAGAAGACATCATTAGTGACGCTGGTGTGTCAGCTTGACCTGAGGAAGAACTGCCTGGCGAGCAATAAAGCTCCAGGTGTGCTTGTGTATGACTGACGCGTAGGCTGCAAACTGAGGAGGGAAGACTTGCCCCAAGTGTGGTGGCACCAGCCTGGACAGAATAGAAACAGAAAGAAAACGAAGTTTCCCTTTTCTTCTTTGGCGGTGCTCTGGTCTCCAGCACGCCATGAGGATGTGGAGAAATGAACTCTCATACTTTGTGGTGGGAATGTCAAATGGTGCAGCTACTGTGTAAAGTCAGTCAGTCATTTATCAAAAAGTGAAACAGAAAGTTATCGTACGACCCAGCAATTCTACTCTTAGAGAAATGCAAGCACATGTTCACGCAAAAATGTTGTTATGAATATTCACAGCAAAATTATTAATAGTCACCAAAAAGTGGAAACAACCCAAAGGTCCATCAACTGATAAACAAATCTTGGTGTATCATAAAATGTAATATTGTTCAGCCATAAAAAGAAGATACATACAACACCATGGATGACCCTTGAAAATATTATATTAAGTGAAAGAAGCCAGAAACAGAATACCACATATTATACAATTCCATTTATATGAAACTTCCAGAATAGGCAAAATCCAAAGAGACAGAAAATAGGTAAGTGTTTATGCAAGAATGAGAGGAATAGGGACTGTTAATGGTTGTGGGGTTTGTTTTTGGAGTGATGCCAATGCTATAAAATTAAAGGAGAGAGTGTTCATTGCACAACTGTGAATAGACTAAAAACAGTGAATCACATACTTAAAAATGGTGAACTTTATGGTATGCGAATAAAAATCAGTAAGGTGGCTATTAAAAAAAATAGTCAAACCACAGATTTCTCATTTGGCGAGAAAATTCTTCTGGTTCTTCCTCAACTCCAAGTTCTTCTCTGGTATTGTGTGATGTCTGGAGCTCAAGCTTGTCCACCATTAGAGTGCCCTGCCCAGCAGGGCTGCTGTTCATTAACTATAGTTCCTCAAGTAACCCCTTCTACTCATCCTCAGTCATAATGTTCAGGTTTTTATTCGTAGAAATGGAGAGAACTGCTCTAGACTTCAATAGCACCCTATTTTACTAAGAGTCAAGGAGGCAAGACTAATACACAGATTCATTTATTAAAATTTTTAATTGATTGTCTATAGCAGCGGTGGCAAACCTACAGCACGCATGCCACAGCAGGCTATTTGTTATCATTGAAAGCCCCAAAAGGTTCGCCATCGCTGGTCTATCATACAGTATTTTTATTGGGCCTCAAAAACAATGGCATACATAAAGGATAAACTTGAGTCATCCGTAGGAAAATGGATTCACCTTGAGACTATAATGTTAAATGAAATAAATCAGACACACAAGATTAAATATCACAAATATAAATAGACTGCAAAATAAAAGATAGATAATAAGTAGGGAGATAGAGATTTCTCAAATGGGAAGGGGACCAAGAGATGGGGAGTGGGAAAGAAAGGGGTTGAAATAAAGGAATTTGGGTGAGTTATGTCTGTGTACGAACTGCCCAGAAGGAATGTAATCATTATGTCCTGCAGACATATATTGGTTAAAAAAAATAATTTTAAAAGAAATCAAAGAAGAACTAAGTAAATGAGAGATAATCTAAAAATATGATAGCATAATGCATTTCCTCATAGTCCAGAAGGAATGAAACCTTCTAATCATGTTTCTACTCATATTTTTCTAAAAACAGCAGACTACCGGTAGTAATAAGCCACCGCACGTCCTCACCCGCCCTGCGATCACTGTTGTCTATACCTTTCACATCAGCCAAATTATGCTTATTGAAATAAAGAAAAACAGAAGAGTCCTTGCCTGAAGGGCAGTTTTAAATTAGAGAAATTACAGATATTATTTGCATCAGAAAGCTTGATTTAAAAACAATTTAAATATGACTTTATTCCATAGTTGGTACAATTCAACCTCCCTCTCCCTATTGAAATAGCTTTATTATTTCCGCTTTTAAAAGGCTATAATCAGGGGCTCTTTTAGATAAAATGGCTAAGATTTTTCAAGAAAGGTGCCAACTGTTCTGCTCCAGTGGCTTCCTCAGCTAGCATGGTTTCTAGGAGGTCCATCTCTGCCGGGACCACCGGCATGTGACAGACAAAGGCAAGGGCAAGGACAGAGAGGCGGACGTTCCCTTTGCCTCTCAGGGAGCTCCGGAAGGCTAAATGGAAGTGCACATTAAACTCATATTATCACAAGTTTTGAGGGTGACAGAATGCTGACTTCACAAAGCTAAAGTGATAAAGGCAGATAATAAGTTTTTCTCATCAAATTGTGCCCCCAAACCACATCCGATTGGTAATGTGTTCAACAGAACTGCCCTCGCTGAGGTTTGATTAGGGGAAATGTTTATCAGGGTGCATGCCTGAGATTCTTTCCCAAATTCACTTGGACTTTTATTGCTTTCTTTAATCTCAGAAGACTAACTGATGAACTTCTGAGACTTGTTCTTTATTTTGCAGGCCACAGGGCATCTAATAAGAAAGGAGAAGGGAAGCAGACAGAGGAGGCTATGTGTTCCCAAACAGAAGGCCTCAGTGGTGAGTCAGCAGGCAAGGAGTTTGGCAGGCCAAGCAACTCCAGAACAGTACAATTTGATCGAGAGGAAATCCATTCAAACTTACTAAAATAGACTGTGTCCAGACACTGCCTTCGCCTCCCCTGACTCTGTCCTCACAGGGACATCTGAGCATCCTTTCGCTCAACTAACCTTTGCCTGATTTCAGGAAAAAGAACCCAGATGGCGAGAAGTCATAGAAAAAGAGGTAGAAGCCTTTTGTACCTCCATTTTGGACTATTGATTTTCCAGTAAAATAAATACCCTACATTTCCTGAAAAGGCTTTAAAGTGAGTTTATCTTTATAACTGCATTTTCTAAAGGGACAGAGTCTTGTAAGTACAAAGAAAATGGTTTAAGAGATTAAAATGCGTAAACAATGTCATGCTTTAAGATATGTCCAATGATAAAAGAAGACTATAATGGCCTCAGGAAACCTTAAATCAAAGTAAAACTATATTGTAGGAATTTTTAGACAATTATTATGCCTATAAAAGTGATCTAATGTTGGTAAAGTCCTTCAAAACTGGAAAAAACCAGTATATTACTACGGTTTGTCATATTTGACACATATGCCAGTAAAACCACCTGTCTACCTTCAAAGGCAGTGATCGATTTCGCACACCAAGGTCCCCAGCTGCCACAAAACAAGTAGCATTATCCCAACTACCAACTCATAGACTGGCTAACTCCACAAATGCCCTCACTTCCTCTATAGCCACCCATCTCATGGAAAAGATACATGGAGGAGTAAGGCATGAAGAGGTTTGGTTAAAAAATCGTAAGAGACATAGTAAAGAGAATCAATGGAGAGTTTCATAGGGTTATTTAGATTGGTGGGCTAAAAAGTGTGGGTGAACACCAGAAAGGCTGAGGAAATTCAGGGTGGGAGTAAGCAGGTAGAGGGACGAGGGAGAGGCAATGAGGATAAGAGGTGGGAGGCTAGAGCTAAGGTTACAGGAGGCTTCCTGGGTTTTCTGATTTAACAAGCCACAACCTTCCTCCCATTTTCCTACTGCGTACGGATTCTGTAAGACAGGCCCTTTCAGCATCTACTGTAAGTCACATACAATGGAAGAAAGTTAGAACAAAATGAGTACTACTGCACCCTACTGATACAGCTTCCTACGGGGCTGTAGGGAAACAGTATCTCTCACTCCGCAGACAGCTGCTCATCCCCCAAAGCTGAGTATCAGGACCAGTGTGAGGCTGGCCTCTTTGTGACAGCTTTCTTACAGTTTGTTACCATAGCTGCAGATAACAAAGGATTCCATCTTCTAAGCCCCATTTTGATGGGGGAAGAGGAGAATGTAGTCCACTCTATGACCAGCAGGACTAGGAGGTATGATGGAAAAATACAGTGAAGATTTAAATTTTTAAAAATTGTTACAGTAAAAGATACATTGTCGTGCTGGGGATTTAGCTCAGCGGTTAAAGTGCTTACCTTGCAAGCACAAGGACCCGAGTTCCATCCCCAGCACCAAAAAAAAAAAAAAAAAAAAAGATACATTGTCGGTGTTGGGGATTTAGCTCAGTGGTTAGAGTGCTTGCCTAGCAAGTGCAGGGTCTGGAGCTCGATCCCGGCACCAAAAAAATTAAAAAAAGATACATTGTCATTAATCCCCCTCAAAATACCTCCCTCCCTTCGAACACACTTATTCCATCATTTTTACTGCTTTTAGAAGCAGTTCTGGAAGTCCTCTCCCATGAGTGTCTTTAGCTGTGCCATCCTGGATGCCTCAGTGTCCTGAACTGATTCAAAACATTTACCTTTTGTGGTCATTTTGACTTTGAAAAGTCGCACAATGCCAGATCTAGGGCATAAGGTAGATGAAGACACCGCTTAGTGTTTTTACGAGCCTGCCTCTCTGTTGGATGGCATTTGGCAGTGGCATTCACGGTATTTTTTAATCACATCCCATAAAGACACTAATGAAAGGGACTTCCAGAGCTGTTTCAGAAAATGGCAAAAATGAGGGGATAGGTGTATTCAAAGCAAGAGGGAGTATTCTGAGGGAGATTAATGGCAGTGTATCTTTTATTGTAAATTTTAAATTTAAACATTTACTGTAAATTTTGATCACACCTCATAATTGCAGGCATGCCCATTGTTGTGTAGAGAAATGTACTCATATAATTCCCTTTCAGCTCTTCTCTGCTTACCTAAGTTCTGACTTTTTTCTAAAACATGCCTTGCATTCTACCTCCTCCATTCGACATTCCCTTATTTGTTCCCAAGTTTCAGTTTAAGTGAGCACCAAACCCACCTGTGTGTTGAGGGGAAGAGGCTGAGGAAGGGGTGGGAGAGGATTTTTAAAACGCTGTTTCCTGGGCTTTATAGCTAGACAGTCTGATCAGCAAGTCCGCCGCGGGTACCAGATGCCAGTAGTTCGAACAAGCTCTCCAGGTGCTTCTGATTCAAAAGATCCCCAGTTACTTTTTGAGATGCTTATGACACTTTATAATTTCACTCTCTCTGCCACGTGGCTGATGCACTCATGTCTATGCTGCCTTCTCAATAAGACCATGGGTGCCAGGATCTAAGCATAGATAGACATGACTCATTTAACGACCGAGTTCCAATCCTGCGGCCAGGTCGTTAGGTGCATTGGTTGCTAAAGGAGGAACTGTATATAGTATGTACATTACAATATTCAGAACGAAGAGATGATCAAAGGAAACTCTGACTTGATGACTTCGTTTTTATTTGCATAACTCTTACATGCAGTACTGTGATAGATAACAGAACATAAAACTGCAGTACCATGCTATACAGTGCAATCAGCAAAAATTACAGTACCGTATGAACAAGGTATACTGTGCCAAAAAAGACACTGAGGCACTATAAACAAGATGCACAAAACTGTACAAAATTAAAAAAACAGGTCATAAGTCTGAGCGGTGGGTCGTAAGTCTGAGCAGTCCTCAAACAGGTACGTTTTAAATAAGGAACATCTGTACTGCATACAAGTTAAGCCTGACAACTAAGCTAGTTTCTGTACTTTTCTATCTTCCCTGGAACACAGAATCAAATTACAATAGGCAAAGAAAGCCAACAAGAAGACTATTCAAAAAATAATTAATACAAAAATAAAATGCCTTTCTCAATAGTGAGACTAGTTGAACACATGGCAGGAAAGTTTGACGACAATGAAAGACCAAGGTCAGAGTCAGTAAAAGCTTCCTCTGGGCTGTCATATCCGTAAAGGATGCTAAGCTCCCATTCAAAACAACAGGTGAGCAGTGGTCAAGCCCCAGTTACATATATTAACCACACCTCACGGCAGGAGTAGGTCTAAGATGGGTGGCTAAAGCCACCTTGATCACGCTAGAGAACTTAACATTTCAAAACTGACATGGCACCAGAGTCATAGCAAGGTCTAAGTGGGGCTGAAATCAGCAGACCACCCCTTGGAAATTTGAAAAAGCGGGGAGAATGTGTGTAGACTTTCAAACTCCAAGCGGTTTCTATCCTGTCCAGGTTTACAGCATGTGGTGGTTAATTTTATGTGTCAGCTTAAATTGATCACAGGATTCCCACATATAGTATTTAGCTAAATGGTATTCCTGGGTGTGCTTCGAGGGGGTTTCTGGTGAGATTAGCATTTGCATTGGCAGACTGAGTGATGAAGATGGCATCCTCAGTGTGGGTGGGCATCATCCAATCCTCTGAAGACCTGAATAGAATAAAAAGGTGGAGGGAGAGAGAATTATCTCTGCCTGGCTACTTGAGCTGGAACATTGGCTTTCTCTTGCCCTCAAAATGAAACTTACGCCATCAGCTCCCTGGTTATCAGGCCTCCGGACTCAGTCAGAACTATACCACTGAATTTTTGGGTCTCTGGCTTTCAGACATCAGGATATGGGATTTCCCAGCCTCCAGAGTCTCTCTCTCTGTCTCTCTCTCATATTTCTTTAACATCTGAAAACCTGACTAATATACAGGACCAAAATGGATTTTGGACTAGCAAGGACTCACCAAATGAAAGAACATAAGAACAAGTCTGATCAGAGACAATTATTATTGGACTGTGGAGACAAAAAAACTCCATGAAGGATAAATAACTCCTATTTTAAAAAATATAAATATAGGGGCTCAGTGATAGAGTGCCTGTTTAAGGCCCTGGATTCCATTTTATATATACACACACACACACATAATATGCATGTATATGCTTTCTATATGCATGCATATGCACACACACATGCTTTCTCAAAGAAAGTCTGACATGCGATTCATCCACATGCTAATAATGATAATTTCTAAGTGGTGAGATTAAAAGTGATATTTTCTTCTTTATATTTTTCCATATTGCCTTATTTTAATAATATTTATGTAATTAGTTATATAATCAGAAAAATGTTACATTTCTTTTAAAAACAGTAAAAATCAGTCAATACTATTCTTACAGATCTAGCAACAGAAAATGTATATAATTAATGATCCTTACAGAGAAGAGTTAATATAAAATCAGATGGAGGGGTTGGGGATTTAGCTCAGTGGTAGAGCACTTGCCTAGGAAGCACAAGGCCCTGAGTTCGATCCCCAGCACTCCCCACAAAAAAAAAAATCAGATGGAGACCCTTTTCATGTGGGTGAACTTGATTTTCCAGTTCTCTAAATCCTATGGATGGAATAGTATTTTTTTAATTAGCTTCAAGCATTCAACACAGATTAGGAGGAGAATCAGTTTATGATCATAGCTGGGTGTGGTGCCACACACCTGTAATCCCAGCACTTGGGATTGTCGCAAATTCAAAGCCAACGACTACACAGTGAGTTCAAGGCCACCCAGAACTACATAGTGAGATCCTGTTTCCAAAAAAACAGAAATAAAAAGAACATTCTGAACATATTTTGGATTGCCACTAAAATTTTGCCTAACTACTCAAAGCCAAAGAAATATGGATTGAAAAATCAACACTCAACCAACCAAAATCTCTCCACATCTATATCTCTTTACAACAATATCTCCAACTGGTGTTCACTGCTGAATTTGTTTATAATAGCAAGGAAATAGGAACAACACAAATGTTTCCCAATAGGAGGTGGGTTATACAAACAGCAGTACATCCAGAGTTTATATATAATGTGGATGATTTATACAAAGCCTATAAGAATCACAAATGCTCCTGTGCCTTTGATAATCCTAACAACATTCTGTGTGTGTGGTGGTAGGGATCAAACCCAGGACCTCATACATGCTAGGCAAGTTCACTACCACTGAGCTACACAAACACACACACACACACACACACCCCAACTCCCAACAATATTTTAAATTGGTAGATTCAGCAAACACAGAGTGATATCCAAAGCAGAGCAAATGGTAGGCTTCAATCCACAGGGACAAGAAATCATGGTAACGTTTTCATCACTCAACTACATCCTTTCTTTCAAAATTAAATCATTAGAGGTCACCTGGAAGCTAAAGGTGGTCGGAAAGGAAGGGAGACAAGGGAGACGGGAACCTAGCTCTGCTGGGTCATGTATTTTAACCTCGACAATTTAAAAGGAAAAATATTAACAAAATAGTTCCCCTATGATTATTGTCCCTGTTACCTATGAAGTTCTGTCTTGATTTTTCCTACCACCTACTGCTTATGTCACCATTATAGAACAAATTCACTGAAAACTGAAATTCAATTTTTTGAAACCAAATGACATTCACAAACCTGTATAGAGATGATTAAAAACTCCTTATCCGTGCACAAAATGAAATGAGTACACAATACAAACACACACAGAACACTGGGTAAAAACAGAAGCTGTATTTCAGCAGAGCTGAGGGAAGATCACAAAGCTACCAGACAGGCCAACTTAGAGGTAATGATGACTTGACCTTTTCATTAGTGACTAGGCCAAGTCTGGAAAGGAGACACGAAGGGAAGCAGAGAGTAGATTAAGGAGAATGATGTGATTTCTCTTTCAAGCAGGAATTTATTTTGAGGATTGCACATGCTCCATTTATAGTTAATATAGTTTGACATATCTGTGTTCAAGCCAGGGCTGTTTCATTCTTCCTTCTATGCCAAAGGGCCATCTTGCTTTTGGGCTCACCTCAAGAATAAAGTTGATAATAGTCCAGAGAATATAAGGGATTAATTGATTCTAAAGTAAAATCACAGAACACAATCACTTAAAACTTATTGCATTACAGGAGCTTGGGAATTCATCTTCTAAATATCTGGTAAAGCTATGTTTAGCGGCTGAATGTCATCATAATGGCTACATACTAACAGCTCTTTCTTTCACTGCTGTTTAATAGGCCTTGTTCTGAATCTTTGTGCTACCCTTGATTTTTTCAGTACAGTAGATATAAAACTAAGCATAGTAAGAATCTTACAGGGAGAAGAATGCCATTATACTGCAAATGGCACTGGAACCTTGCAATGTGACTTCATCCAGTCTCTCCTTTGTGCGACTGCAACACATCGCTGGTTTGACAAGTGAAAAGTTTTTATATAGAGTCAAGAAAAGTTTTGTTCGTTATCTGAACACTCACCACAGTGTAATAATTCTTGGTAAGTGGAGCAGTTTCAAATCCTTTGACAGCCTTGGGGGAGAGAGGTCTCTCTGTGAAAAAGACATTCAGGTTATGTTAATAACATACAACACTGCGAGGAACATTTTATACCACCCGTCAACTAACATACTATAATGATTCCAAGTAGAAGGATCAAGGGAAATACATATTCCTAAACAAATGAAAAACTTGACTTTACTAAACTATACGAGGCCAAAGCCAGCTCTTCTTATCCCGGTCCCCCAATTTCTGAGAGAGGACTAAGATAACAAATAAAACACAGCTGATCACCAACAGGGACAAGGTAAGGACTTCAGTCCCAGTTTGGATTTCTTTAGTCTGCCTCTTCATTCAACTTATTTAAAACAGATAAGCAAAACCAATGCCAATCAAATGTATATCTGTAACTTGCAAATTTCTATACAAACATAATATAATAGCAATTATAAGGGCTAATAAAAAACTATGATATGTGTTTAAATCATTTTAAAAATTATTGCAGTAAAAGTCACATTGCCATTAATCCCCTTCAAAATACTCCCTCTTGATTCAAACACACTTATTCCATCATTCCTGCGAATTTCTGAAGTAGTCCTAGAAGTCCTATTTTGTGTCTTTATAAGGTCTGATCAAAAATCCAGTCAATGACATTGCCTAGTGCCATCCAACAGAAAGACAGGCTCATAAAAACATCACAGTGTGTCTTCCTCTACCTCATTCACCAGATCTGGCACCACGTGACTTCTGGTTCTTCCTCAAAGTGACCATGAAAGCTTAATGTTTTAAATTGATTCACGATATTAAGGCAACCATGACAGCACAACTAAAGACATTTTTTTAAATGTAAATATTCACCATAGTTTTCCATTTGATCTCATATGCCTTTCTTGGGGCTGTCTTCTGCTGTGTCAGCAATAAAGTAATCAGAATGTTTAACTCAATGAAAACTATCAGAAAATGCTTCTCCCTTTTATGTAATTTTATTATATTGTTGTGAAATGCTACGTTTCTTTTACAAAGTTAGTCTCTCCTATTAAACTCATGACAGGGGACATTCTTTTAAAAAACACAAGATAGTCATAAATGTTTAATAGTGTCACTGCATAGCATGTTTCCTACCTATATTTTTCTCTTATACTTTTTTGTTTTCTATTTCAATTTTATCTCACTGTATTGTATGCTGCTTTAAATCCTTTATGAAGTATAGTGGAGTATAAGTAGCCAAATAATAATAATACATCATTAGACCTTGATTCTTCTCTTTCATATAATATTTTCAGGTTACAAATCTACTATAGTCTTACCCTAAAAATTTGAAATATATAAAAGAAAATAAAAACCAATGATTATCCCATCACCCAGAACTAACCACCATCCAGAGTAATATCTTGAAGTGTGCCTTCTCATTCTTTTTATGTATGCATTTGTGAACACACACATGCACGTGCATACACAAATCTTTTTTATTTTACCTGTAATTTTATAATTCTCCTACTACAACATTACTTTGTGACTATTTTACCATTTAACTTTGATTTTAACTCTTATTGTAGTAAAAAGATCCCTGGTATTTATTTGGCACTAAGACAGAGCACAACGCTATAGTGCTATAAGACATGTTATTTCATCTTTACATCTACCTTAACAGGTAGAGTTCATCTCATTTTATGGAGGAAGCCACTGAAGCTCAGGGAGGCAAAGCCACCTACCTAAGGTCACACAGTTAGGAAATGGGAAAACCAGAATTAAAAGCTAGGTGTGTCTTGAGAAGAGCCTGTGCCCCTGACCAGTATGATTCCCAGAGACAAAACTAGCAAAAGGATCAGTTGGCAGCATGGGCAGAAGTTGTACTTGGAGTTCAGAGCAGCCATTGGTTCAGCCTGGGGTGGCCAGAGAAGACCTCGTTGGGCGTGGGGCACTTGATGCGGCCCTAGGAAGTGGCTGGAATACAGATGGGTAAGAAGACAGTGAAGTGACATCTAGGTGGGAGGACTGTGGAAGCACTGCTTCAAAAATGGCAACGCCCGGTGGTTCTGTACCTGCGACAGTAAACCTTCCAGCTGGGCCAAGCCGCGCAGAGTGGAACTAAGGCAAAAAAGCAGTGAGGAAGGTCAACTCTGTGACTCCTCACAGGTAGATATGGCCAGTTTCTGAAAAACGGCCTGCTTCAGGATCCACCTCAATCCCCTACTGGCTTCACGAGGCTTCACTGGGGCAAATCTGAGCAAGGCAGTCACCTGCCTGTTGTTGGACAGTGAACTCACCTGCCCCGTTGCCATGCCTGGTGCTCTTTCCTATACACTGTAGCGTTGTGCTCCGTCTTATGCAATATTGGCAATTATCAAATTCTTTGGTTTTTGTTAGGCAAGTTTCTTACAATGTAGCTATAACATAATGGTTTTAATTAGAATGCAGTCATTCTGTACAATGATTATTTAAACCAGTCCTAATAAAAATTAAACTTTCTAGAGATAACAGCAAGAGGTGGTCACCTTTCAGGATGAAGGTTGAAAGGAAGGGTAAACAGTAATGGAATGCCTGCCAAGACACTGAAGGGGAACGGAAAAGCCACAGGAATGGCTAATTGCAACTGAAATAAAATGTTCACGATGTAAAGTAGAATGGAGGAGAAACAAATTGAAAACAAAGAAGTGGCTGCCTTGGAGATTCCGGCATGAGTGGCTATGATGCCAAAAGAGTTGCTGCTTTGAAAAGATCGATACAATTATCAAACCTCTAGCAAGACCGAGAGAAAAAAGACAGAAGACACATTACCAATTTTAGGGATGAAACTGGATATTATATCAGGTCCTGCAGATATCAAAAGAAAAGTAAGGGAATACTATGAACAATGCTACACACACACATTTGTCAATTTGATGTGAAACAAACCATTTCCTCAGAAAACAAAAACAATGCATCCAAAATGAAATAGATCATTTAAATAGAATTGTAACTATTAAGCAGATTTAATTTGTAAATTGAAAAAACTGGGAAAGTCTATCAAACATTTAAGGGAGAATCAAAATCAATTCTGTAAGACTCTTATGGAAAATAAGAGACCACTTCCCAGCTCATTTTAGGAGATCATAGTACTCTGATGCCAAAACCATAGAAAGACAGCACAAAGAAGCAAACTGCAGGCAAACACCCCTCATGAATATAGACACAGAGAGATTATAACAAAATACTGGCAAAACAGCTAAGTGTGGCGATGTAATCCCAGTACTAGGGCAGGCTGAGCCAAGAGGATTGCTGAGAGTTTGAGGCCAGCCTGGGCTACACAGTAGTTCAAGGCCAGCCTAAACTACATAGTGAGATCTTGTCTTTTAAAAAAGGCAAATGGGATTCAGCAGTATTTTAGAAGAACTATATGGCATGAGACACATCCTAAGAATGCAAGGTTGATTAAATATTCAAAAACTCAATCCGTGTAGCCCAAGATATTAATAGTCTAAAAAGGAAATTCACATGTTAATATCAATCAATGCAGAAAAACATTTGACAGAATTCAACATCCATTCAAGAAAAAAACTCAAAAGAAAAATAAAGAGTAAGTGTGTACATGCGTGTGTGTGTGTGTGTGTGTGTACTGGGGATTGAACCCAGCACCTTATACACACTAGTCCAGAGGAAGTTTTTCAACTCAGTAAAGAGCCGTCTGCAAAGCGCTTCAGGTAGCATTTTACATAATGGTGAAAGACTGACTGCTGAACACTTTCCCTTTGCAAACAGGAACAAGGCCAGGATGTATGCACTTAGGGTTATTAATGGACCACTGAACTGAAGATCTAGCTCTCCCTTCAGGCTCAGGCTAGAACGGGGGTCCAACAGGAAGAACAGAAGGCAGGCTGATTTGGAAGGACAAGGCTGGAGAGTCAAAATAATGTAGCCCTTGCAAACAACTGGCTTCATGAAAAAAATCCAGATGTGGATGCAAAATAGAAAAACACCTCAGTGACAGTTTCTAGCCTTTTGTTCCTCCTTTGCTCCCCACCCCCAACCCTGCCACAACTCCCACTACATGAAGTTCTCTCTGAAACCCACACTCAGCAGCACGCAGAGAAGGAGTAAATATCTGGAGGTTCGGAGGAGACAAGTTCAGTCCCTGGGGGTAGTTCAAAGTGGCCTCATCAGAACTAACACGAAAACACAAACCTTTTCAGTAGTGTGTCTAAGGAAATGAAAAGATCGGTCAGTGCAATTCAGTCAGTGAAAAAGAATCAGTCAATATAGAGAAAAATTGAAATAGCTTGTTTGGCATAAAGTAGCAAACAACAACAGTGTTATACAGACAGAGGCGAAGAAACCCGCCTAATCCTGATGTGAAGACCCCTTCCCAATTCACTTTTAATTCCTTCCTCTTTTGTGCTCATGTCCAGACTCCTATTGCCTGTTGATGCTGATAGGACAAAAAGAAATCTAGTGACAAACAGTTTTTCTGGACACAAAGCATCTATGTGAAACCCAAAGGGGATTAAAACAGGAAGTCTAAATATAAAGCTCAATCCTAGCTTTGGTTTATAATAAGCAGGAAGAGCGATTTCTTAATCTGCCTTAATATAAGTTTAATTAATCATGTACCTAATAATCCTCTCAATTGATATCTATATTTGCTTGCTAACAAGACAAACTTAGAAGGATTTAATGACCCTTTTACAGAATCATCTGGAGAATATAGAATTGGTTTATAATATCTTTTCCAATCACACTTGTCTCAATAGTTTCTTGGCATGGAAATTTTGTCAGGAAAAATCTAATGTAAGACCTTAACAAAATCCTTAGCCTTTCTAGGTAACAAAAACAAAAATAAAAAAGATACATAATTTACTATGCTACTGATACATGGGCAAAAATTACTTTGATGTATAAGCAACATATTAGTTTATAGGTTACCACTGGTTTTTAAAAGAGAACTGAAAATTGTATAATGACTAATTTTCTTATTTATAATATGTCTGACTCAAACAAACTAAAGGGGCACAGACCCTTAATATATCTTCTGTGGCTTATACTTGCAAATACATGTATTTTTTTATGAAGTGAAATCTTTGAAAAACTATATTTTTGCTCAAAATAGGGCTTATTTTTCACATATAATAAATAATCCAGAGGTAGTTGAGCAAAACTGGTAATAATGGCTTCTTGATGTCACCAATGTCCAGGTATCATTCTTGGTGAAAGGTTCTTATTCTCATGATCACAAAGACTTAGTCTCCCTTCAACCTGAGGCTCATGCTGAAAGAGTGTGTGTGTGTGTGTGTGTGTGTGTGTGTTTTGTACTCAAGCATCCTATTTCTTAACTACCTATAGTATGAGATGGATGGTTCTTTATGTACTACACCCTCTGAAATCAGCCTGCTCTCAAAGACCGGGCAGAAGCTGTCTCCAGGGCTGTGGTCATAGTTATCTCTAGATAAAAGCTACACTGGAATCCAAAACTTCAAATGCCACTCCCCAAGGGCAAATTTACCAGAGTACAAAGTGCTCTCCTCAATGACAAGTTCAAGGGAGGAAAACAACACACAGCCCTCCCAGGCATGGCGCTCTGCAGGGTGAGGGTTCTATCACCCTGGGCTTGCTTTGTTTTCCTTTTAGGAAAAGACAAAAAGATGAAGTACTAGGCTGAAGGGTGCCCCTGGGTTGGGTGTATGAATTTGTCAAAATTACTGAGTGACCACTGTGTCAAATACTTAACCAAGAAGTTGTATGCCAATGGGATTTAAAACTCTAAAAGTTTTGTTTCTATGAAGGATGCATTTTATCTGAGTCCTTTTTTTTTTCAACCTCCTTGAAATCTTTTCTAAGCTTACCCATCAGTACTGAGTTCACAGAAAGAAATAAAAATTGACAGTATATTCTACACCAAACATGAAACAAGAAAGCATTGAATCTATAACGTTCCACAGCACCACCCTAGCTGGTCTGGATTTACTCACTGTTTGTGGAGACTGCAAACTTTGAGGTGGAAAAGAATTCAGGTCAGCAAAGATTTATGGCTCACCTAACCTTCCCAACAAGAAATCTTTCTCACACTATGCTAATCCCTTTCACAACCCTTCAAGCTTACTCTGCTCAGTCCTACCACAGAACCTTCATGATGTTTGTTCTTTCCAACCTATCACAATGACTTAGATCAGTGATAGCAAACCTTCTAGAGCTTTCAACGATACAAACAGCACAGTGCGCCATGTGTACCACAGATTCACCACCACTGAACTGACTTAGATTGTCCTTCTTTCTTTCCCGGGCCTACCCGCAGCCTGCCTGTCTTTCAGCATTCACTTCAAGCCCTTCTCCTCCATTAAGGCTCTACCCATCCTAATGCACTCTGTGCCTTCAAACACTGATGATGTGCTTTGTATTTTACGCTCTACTGTCTACCACCTCATGGAGCCACTTGTCTGCTTCATTCCCAAGTCTTTTCTCTTTTCTGTGCCCCATATCCATAGTGATTGCTGGAAAACTCCTGAAGCATGACTTGCTACATTTCCGTTCAGCAACTCTAAAGCAATACTTCGATACCAACTGCCACTAGCCTCCAAAACACACACACACACACACAGACACACACATACACACACACACACGACGATAACAACAGCCTCCACTCTTCTCTAGAAATGGAGATGAGAACCATATTAGTCCATGTTCTGTTACTATAACAAAACATTTGAAGGTGGGTATTTATTAAGAAAAGAGGTTTATTTTAGCTCACAGTTTTGGAGGCTGAAAATCCAAGATTGAATGGCTTCATCTGTTTACCTCTAATAAGGGTTCCTGTGGCTAGGTCCCAATATGTCAGAGAAATGGAAAGAGAATCAGTCGCGCACAGAAGGGCTGACTGTGTAGTGAGATAAGAAGCCAGACAGATGCAGGGGCCAGGTTTACCCTTTTCAGAAAAACCTCTCACAGGAACCAGCCAGGGTACTTCAAGATCTATATTAATCTCTGCTGAAGGTGATCCCCCCAACGAATAACTTGTTCACCTCCCTCCCACTAGACCCAACCTCGTAAAGGTCCCAACACCTCCCAGCACCCACCATCACACTACCGATCAAGCTTCCAAGCTTCCCACATCTAAAGCATTGTGTGAGGCACTATGGAGACAGGTAGACAAAGATGATTAAGCTCTCCCAGACCACAGTTAAGTTCCCTGAGACCTGCTTGTCAGGATGACTTAGGCGCTCCTCTTCTCCTCATCTCTCTCCATAGACTGTGTAGTTTATCTATAAACTTATAATGTACCATATTCCAATGATATCTTCTCGCAATAGACTAGGAATACTCTATGGGCAAGAGTCACATTTTATGTTTGTACGCCTTACCCACGTCCAGGATAGTAACTTGTATCTTTGTCAGATGGCTGGGTGAGGGACAGTGCCTGCCCTAAGAAGTCCAACGACAAGATGGACCCCTAGATTTGGAGTTATCCTCATGTCTTCCCTGTTCTCATAACTCATCATTGGCAAGTTTCAGAAATTCTGTTTTAGCAGTATCTGCTGCACTTGTCCACTTCCCTCCCTCCCCACCAACACTGAGAGGAGTCCACACCGTAGTCTAGACTGCCTGGACTTCAGCAGTAGTTTCTTCTGGTTTCTATACATTTTCATTGGTTCTGCCTGCCACTTCCCTGAAATCCAGTCCCCACACCTACCACTAGAAAGAGCTTCCTAAGCCACTTGGTATCTTCTGCTTAAAACTACAATGACTCTCCTCTTTGTGGAGCCCTCACTTAAGACTGTAGTCCTTCTCTTCACATGCTCACCCTGCCACCTACACTATGCCTCCCTACCTTCATGCTTTAACTTACTAGCTCTCACTAACCTTCTTCTACCAGTCAGAATCTTCTTCCATCTTTCAAGACCCAGTTCAAGTGCTTCCTCCCACTTAGTTTATTGTTACTCAAATCGTTTCTTTACTGTTCCAACAGCATCTTACTTAATAGCTCAGTCCTGGAAACAGCCTGTATGTCCATCAACTGAGGAATGGACAAGGAAAATGTACTACCTATACATAATGCAACGCTACCTGGCTATAAAGAAGGAAAAACATGAGACATTTTTAGGGAAATGGAAATGCACCTGGAAAACATAATGTCAAGTAAAATAAATCAGATGCACGAGCTTAAATACAGTATGGTTTCCCTCATTCGAATCATGCAAAGTACAAATAAAGAGCAAAATAAAAGGCTGCTGAGAGGAATCAGGGAGCTAGATCTTTTGCAAATGGGAAGGGGGCCCAAGAGACCAAGGAGGTTGACACAAAAAGATTTAAGATGCGTCATATGTGTCACATGCATGTACCAAAAACCTGCAAGGAATGTAAACACTGTATGTCACAAACATGAACTAAAATAATAATAATAACAACAACAACAATAATAATGAAAAAGGGAGGAAGGAGATCTAGAGATGAAAGGAGAGAAGCAGGAGGCAAGGGGAATAAAAAGAATCAAGATATGTCAAGTATGTGCACCTTCTCCCTAAGATGAATGTAAACTTCATGTACTGCAAACACGTACTGAAAAAAATAAAAGATCTTTGTCTATGTTACTACGTATTCTATTCTATCCTGTTACAGTTAGTCGTATACAGACCTGTATTGACTACTAACCTGAACTGTCCCAGGGGCGAAGTCCATAAGGAATAAGAGATACTCGATGAATAGAATTTAACTATCTACCCCACAACACTTTCATTTTACAGATTTTTACCACACATCTAATTTCTTAGATGGAAAGAAATTATAAAGAAAAAATAAAGGAGGGTAGGGGTGTCAAGGGAGGTAGATAGTGTCTCATTTTATCTTAGTGGCCAGGGAGGGCCCTGCGGTAAAGCACACAGTGAGTGAGCAGGGCTGGAGGGGTGAGAGAAGCCGCCGTGCTGCTATCAGGGAGTGTGCTGGATGGAAGGACAGGCACCAAGAGGCAGGAGCCAGGCTGGCATGGGCAGCCCTGACACTGACGTGGCTGAGTGGAATGAGTAAGGGGGGAGGTTAGAACCTTGGGGGGTTAGAACCTTGGCCTTCACCCTTTTTCAGATAAGGACCCATGACACAAATTACCCCCTACCCCCGCTACTGGGGACTGAACTCAGGACCTTTGCACTGAGCAACACCTCTAGCCCTTTTTATATTTTATTTGGAAGCAGGGTCTCACTAAGTTGCTAATTCGCCCAAGCTGGGCTTGAGTTTGCAATCCTTCTGTCTCAGCTTCCCGGAACGCTGGGATTTCAGGTGTGCCCCACCACATCAGTTCCCAGTTAACACTTTGAAAGAATCACTCCGGTACCGAGTTTGATTAGAATACAAGAACAGCAGCTAGATGAGAGATATTGTTCTATACATTCACAGTCCAACTCCCTGACTACCAGGCTTCCTGGACCCCTAGACCCAAATCCTTGATGGTCAGGTTAGATGTTTCTAGACATTACTGAAGTGCTCCACTCAGCGGTGGAGTTTGCCTTTTGAGCCCTAACCTGAATCTTAAACCAAAAAGCGAAGAGGAAAACATTGAAGGGAAGGTCCTGGAGACCAGAACAAACAGCATGGGGCAGTCCACAAAGGTGCACACAGATGGCTCCAAGGCATCAGAGTGAGGTATGTTAGGACAAGGGCCATCAACGCGAGATATGCTGTCCCCTCCCCATACCCCCTCTACCGTGCTTGGCAGTCCCGGACAAGGCAACAAGACCTCTTCCTTTTGGTTTTACAGATAAAGACACTGAATGAGGGAGCAACATCAGAGTAAATCTGGAAATGGTTTACAGGACCTGACAACCAGATTATAGGAAGGGAAACATGTAGCAAGGGGTAAAAATCAGCTGTAAAAATCATTGAAACCAAGGAAATTCCAGGCAAGGCCTGGGAAAATACTTCAGGGCTTAACAGAAACAACTCGATTCCCAGTAATTAAAAATACTGAGAGCTGGGGCTGTAGCTCAGTGGTATAGTGTTTCCTTAGCGTGCACAAAGTCCTGGGTTTAATCCCCAGCACCGCAATAAATAAAAATGCTGAGAAGTCTAAACATACATAAATATTATAAATCTGCTAGTAAACACATTCCATAAAGGAGATGCCCCTTTTAACCCAACCCAGAGCACAGAAAGTATGAAAACTATCTTAAATGTTTTAGGGGAAAGCTTCTAATGTTGGTTGGGTCCCTGGGAGAAACAGTGAAGGATGAAACTTATCTATACTGTATTTCTGTAGCATTTTATTTACAGTGAGTCTATAATTCATTAACAGTATCACTTTCAAGGCATTAAAAAGGCATCTACAAAAGAGGTAATGCACTGAGGAGCTATTAATTTAAAGGAGTTCTTGGGTAAATATTTTAAAAAGGTGAAGAGATGGAATAATAACTGAACACTGATCTGTCTGCAACATGCTTTTATCAAGATTTTAGACTTTTGGGGGGGATGTTGTTGTTTTGTTTTTATAATGCAAGCAGAGGTTCCTTTCTTATTTGAAAAGGACAAGTGAGTTACCAAAACACTCTAAGAAAGAGTACTGAAGAATAGTTTGAAATCATTCTCTGGATATGATGAGGAAAAGGGGTAGGCAGTGAGAGGCATGCAGTGAATTAAGAGCAATCTTGTGCGGAAAGCTTCCTGCAGCCCCATGATTGGTATCTCTCATGTACATCTCAGGCATTTAGTTTTAGGTCTGCTTAAAAGACTTGGAACTAAAAAAAGGAAGTTAACACTTGGCCTCTCTTATTATCATATTCTGCCAAGGGTGACCCTTTGAGTATCAGGAAGGACTACGTACTATATTACATGGCTAGAAATACTAGACAAGAAGGGTCATAGTTAAGGTGGAACAGTTGTTTGAGCTTTGAATTCCTTTGCTTTTTTAGCTTTCTATTGCCTCTAGGTAATCTAAATACAACTTTGTTTCAAAATATCTAATCACAAATTTTCCCAGTTCTGCTCTACTCTTATTTTTGACATATACATACAAATATAAACAGTTTCTGTTAACCAATTAAAGTTACAAGATTTTCAGTAAGAATACCATGAAAGTACAAAAGTCACATTCAAAAAAGAGCTTGTAAGAGCTTCGCTTACCACTGGATTTGATTTCTCGGACATAATTACTAGGGAACCAGCCTGTTCTCCCATTTAGTGTGCCTTCCCACCAGCCTCCTTCTTCAACGCGAGTGACATAAATGATGTCTCCTTTACAGACTGATAGTTCATCTTCATTAGTCTGCTTGAAGTTGAATCTTGCCTTCACTATCAACTGATGACTTCCATTTTCCGTCATCTCCTAGAGAAAGCAAAACCACACCAGATTAAACACTCATCCAAATGAGGCAGGGATAGAAACTACAGATTTATGCAAATAAAGTGGGGTGACGAAGGATAAAACTCTAGGTCCATCTGAGTTTTTAACTTAGGAACCTAAGAATGAGCTTCAGGAGGAATTAATAAACGCCTCCAAACAGCATGGAAACTTTCACATTCGTCAGAGTGTGTATGGGCCATGGCTTTCCTTTTGCTTTCGCTTCACCAGTGACTAAAGATACCTATTTCACATTGCCAGGTGACAAAGTGGAGTCATAAATGATTCCGCCCCGCCTCTGCTCAACAGATAAACTTAGTCCACATATTAGGTACTAACCTTTTATGAAAATCTGCCCCCAACTCTCAATTACTAAGAATATCTTAATTTGGCTAAGACTTAGTCATATGCAAAGATCAAATATCCCACAGTTACCTAAATTAGGGGTTCTTACTCTGTCTTGTGTGGACTGGGTTTAACTTTTTTGAAGGTCACAGACCTTTTGAAAATCTGACGATCTTTGCCCAAATGAGTTCAAACACACGGGCTTTCATGTACAATTTAAGAGGGTCAAGGGCGCCATAGAGTTCATCAGCTTCTCAAAGGAATCTGTGATCTCAGAAAAGTTAAGAACCACCAATTTAAATGCTTTCAAAGTAATAGGTTATGATGTCCTATAGTAAGCAGATGGCTTTTGACAGGGAAGAAAGGGTTCACCCAAAAAGCAGACAGTGTGGCATTTCTTCCCAAATAAAAGCTCTGAATAAAACCAAATGCAAAGACAAATGGGAGATCACAATATAGATGTTAATCATAGGCTAGTACTGAAAATCAGATCTTGCTCAATAGGAATTCAAAGAGAAAAATAAAGATGATAATTATGACAGAAGAGCAAAGAATATTTACTGGGTGCCTATTAAGCACCAGGTACTATTTAATTCTAATCAATCTAGAGTTAGGGCAAATAACAGCAAAGTGCCATTAGAAGTAGTCATAATGACTTACACTTGCATGGCACTCTCAGTATGCAAATCAGCAAGCAACAGAGCCGGGGCTTCAACTCTGATTGTCTGACTCTGGGTCCCACATGCCTCGTTTGTTCCATCAGGCCAGCCTGAATTGGTGCTCAGTTTATCTGGTGGTACCCCAAAACAAATAGAATGGCTCTCTCACCACATACGGAGATGCAACTGGGGTATTGATCCAATTCTACGGATTTTAAAACAGGCGGGGGGAATTGGAGACCATACTTACCACCGCCTTTGCCTGCTTCTGCAGCCCTGGAGCTGTGCTAGAAACCGCTCCCTGTGGGCTTGTCTGAGAACTATTAACAGCACTAAGAGAAGAGGAGCGTCCACATGGTCTTTCTGATAGCTGATCTGTGAAAAGAGGAAAAGGCACGATAAAGGAACCACGCATGTCTGCAAGCCATCTACAACATACCATTATCTTTCATGGGATATTATCAGAGGCATCCTAGCTGTAATTCTAACTGTTATCATTATGAACATGCCAAGTGGATTTCATTTCCTCCTTCCTCCCTCTTGGGTAGGCAACTTCTTCTTAACCTTACTGGCCACTGATCTCCAGTAGAATGAAAAACAGTGACAGAACCACATTTTCTTTCATTCCATTTCCCTCGAACTCTTCCCTCCTGCACTAGTTGCAACAGTATGCCCTGTTATCCAAAGCAGAACTATATTGAGTACCGAACAGCTGTCTGTGGCTCTTATTACTTTGAAATATTTCAAATTTCTCTCTTTGTCTTTGGTCCATAACTCAATGGCCTTATTCTTGCCTATAACAATATGTGTAGCATACATAATGTAAAAATCTTCCTGGTGTGTGTTGGGGGAGGTGGAGAATGAGAAGGAGAGAGAGCACGTGTGTCTGGGAAGATGCAATCTTGATACCAAAATAATTAGTTTTTGAAAATCAAACTCAAGAATCTTTCCTTCCTTGAAACCTTGTGAAATTCGCTCAGGCCAGAGCTGAGCTGGATGTTTTTGGTATGCTGAGAGTGTACTAAAGAGAGGAGCTGGCTTCTTGACAAATTCAAGTGAGGGTTCTTTTCCTCTCCATTTATTTTTAAAAGATATAAACTGCAAAAGTCTAAAGCCCAAACATTCCCTAGGCGACAAGCTCAGTATCCAAGTAATTTCCTTGATGCTGTGGGTTTTAACTTTCACCTCCTTGTATTTTTATAAATATCTGCGGCAAGGGAAGAGACTGTAAAACTTGCTAGGAGAGTTTGGCAAAAGAACATATAATTTGTGTGGCATAATGTTAGAATTATACGATCCTCCCTACCCAGAACTGGATAGTTGTCATGTGTGTTAAATATAGTTACTTGAATTAGCTGTACTTTCTGCTATAGCCTTACAATAGCTCAAAAGCACTTTTTTCCAAATAGCAAAAGAACAACTTTGAAGAAGTATTTTTACATGTATTGCTATTATACACAGCTCTTTTGACTAAAACTATAATTACTTGACAGCTTCCTAGATGCTCTATCCTATTTGGCACTTGATTGTATTGTCTGCTCTTGTTCTGTAATTCTTTCATGTGGGTGAGTTGAGTCTCCCTAAATAGACAGTAATTCTCTCAAGGGCAGGAACCATATCTACCGCTTCCTTTGTAACCTGGGAGTATTGGACACACAGCCTCTTGGTTCTGCAATATTTGCAGCAACAAGACTCATGTGTGGCCATGAGGGCTCTGGAGTCAGGCATACGCTCAAATCCCAGGTATGGGTTCAGGCACCTGCTTTCCAGTTTGGCAACTGTAGATCTGACTTTCCTTGTCTATACTATGGAGCTAATAATAAGAATAGGAATAAGAATACCTACACCCAGACATGTTTCAAATACTGAATGAGACGACCTAGGACTCTTAAGACAGTCTTGACCCAGGGAAAAGGCCCGAAGCATTGGGACTATGATTATTACTACCACTGTAGGGAAGAAGCAGGAGGTGTAAAGTTCCATTGGAAGTTTGTCATTGTTTGCTTCTAATTTACGAGGATCTGTATTTAATAACGTACAGTGTGGTGGGTGTTACACATTTAAATACAAGATACTCTTTTCCCTCACTGTGAACTTGAGGTTTCATTTCCGGTGCAAGTTTACCGAGGGGTTCCTTTCCATAGACAAAGATATAGGGAAAATTATGAGAAAAATAGGTCTCCACTGGGGAAAGGGAAGTGATGGCTTTATTTTGTAAACTTGATTTTTAAAAAAGGAACTAGTCTTTCCTTTTTTATTTTCTGTCTTGTTATATTTAGCTGGCTATTCAAGACTTTTGAACAAAATAGTTTTCTGGTTCTTATTTTTACAGTCAAGGCATTAGAACAACTCTGTGATGCATATGTTTGAATCCTGTGATTAAGTCATGTGCTTAAGTCGTGAAAGATGAAAGTATGTAACACTCGTTAGGGCTTATTAGGAGGGAAGAGTGAACGTTACACCAATCGAATAATTGTGGCCATAGCTGGCTTCCAGGGTAATCAGAAATACATGGATCCAAAAATGTCACCCGAAACTCATAAATCGCAAATCCTGCTTACCTTCTGTTGCTTTGTTGACAGCTAAAAGAGTAGTTAGAACCTTGGAGAAATTGTCCCCTGAATAAAGGTCATCAGGATCAAACACCTATAAGAAAGGAAAATTGAAAGTGTAAGATGCTGCAAGTATTCAACTCAACAAACAAGACTGTGAAAAGGCCACTTCCTCCAGCTTGCAGGAGAAAAAATGTGAAAGCCAAGACACGAACTTCTGGATACCTTTGGGAGAAATGAAAGCAGCAGCTGAGACGCCTAATGACCTGCGGTGGGCCATCAGTGAGTCAGAGCAGAGCAGTAATGGGAAATGAGAGTCAAGCTGAGAAGGCGGCGCCCACCAGGAAGCATGCAGTGCACACCCAGACCCACTCTGACCTGAACCTAGCGACGCTCGCAGTCCCCTCACGAGAAGCTCATATGCGTGGTCACAGCAGAGACCCATCACCTGCAGAACGTCCTCAACAGTCCACCATAACCAGGCGGGGCCTTTTGGGTATGCTTTCACCTTTACTGTTTATTTTCTGTACTCACTAGAGCACTGTCACAAGGGCCTTTCTCTCTGCTGCCCTCTTCCCAGCTGCTGGCCGCTGGACCCCAACTGCCCGCAACCCTGACTCCATGCTGCCAAGCTTTCTGCCCAGGTCTGCCTTTTGCTCCCAGCCTCAGTTCCTGGTTTTTGCTGCTTGATCGTGCCCTTCTCGGCTCATCTTTGAACTCAGAGCATCTTTGAACCCTTGCCGGCCTGAGCTTCTGGGTTCTTCCTGGCCTTGGGTGGCTTTCCCAAACATGACCTCTGGCCTTCCTGCTACCACTCATCTCTCAGCGACAAAACTTTAAGTAAATATAAAATTTCACTTTGCCAGTCTCAATCACCATTCTGACATGCTACGGTCCCTAGTGAAGATACTGATTATCTGTTGCTGTTTTAATACAATATAAAATTGCTAATTTTAAAATGTACACATTATACTGAAACGTGTTGAGACTTCCTGCAGTCTCGAACATGTATCTTTGAAATCAGAAGTATTCTCAAGCACAGGAACAATTTATTAATTTGCCAGTCAACGGTGCCAATAACCTATCTATAGGCAACCAGATGCCCACCTTCTGGATGGAAGCGCTTCTTCCAAAAACATTTCATCCCAGGATTTTGAGAAGCCTCTTGAAGAAAACAGATTGCATCATTTTTCTCCAAATGTGGTAGTAGGAGTAAAATGTACCTTTTCAATTGGGATGTGATTAATACTGATCTTGAAGGAAGGGTCTGCCTTCTCATTAGGTAGAGCCATTTGTTCCATTTTTAATCTGCACATTTTCTGGGAACCACATCAAGACAAATTATATCTTCCCTTTGTACTTATGAGAGGTTTTTGTTTTTGTTTTGCAGAACTGGAATTTGAACCCTGAACCTCACACATGCTAAGCAAGCACTGTGCCACTGAGCTACACCCCCAGTCCCCTTTTGTACTTATTCTCAAAGGCTCAAAATTTATCTCTAGAATGAAAATTTGTCTCTAGAATGTGTGACCTTTATTCAGGGGTCAGGTTCTCCAAGGTTCTGACTATTCTTTTAGCTGTCAACAGAGCAACAGAAAGTAAGCAGAATTTGCAATTTATGAGTTCCGGGTGACATTTTTGGATCCATGTGTTTCTGATTACCCTAGAAGCCAGCTATGGCCACGATCATTTGCAGGTCAAGTTTGTAGGTCAATGCAGATGTATGCAGACATGGGCCCATACGAGTATACCTATTCTGAGAGTCACAACTCTACTGTTCATCTAATCCATGAATGATTCGCATCCCAAGCTAAAATGACTGAAGAGCCCAACTACATCTAAAAATGAGACATGGGGCTGGGAGTATAGCTCAGTTGTAGAGCATTTGCCCACCATGTTCAAGGGCCTGGATTTGATCCCCAGAACTGCTAAATAACTAAATAGAAAAAAGAGACACAGGTAGACTTTTACTAAAAGAGTAAGATTAATATTACTAAAAAGTTAAATGACACTGTGATCCAAATATACTTCTAAATGCTTCAATTAAAAAATGCAAAGTTTTCCCAGAATAACAGGAGTTGTGTTTTAATCTGCCATAGCCTAGGTTAACAAGATGCAGTAAACTAGAAAAAGAATCCAGAATCCCAGACGATTCCAGACTTCTAAAATCCCCCTTAGAACTGGCCAAGTGGAAAAATGTTAATGACATCTATGCCCAAATAGTCACAAAGCAAAAAAGTTTACTTGTTTTTAGTCCATAACTCCCAACGGGAATATAAAATATGTGTGTATGGTGGATATACACATGAGTGGATGCATTGAGAAGAGCAGAGTCTAAAATAATACTCGCAGGCAAATATTAGCAGAATAAAGCATGAGAGCAAAAGCGATGATGAGAAACCTCTTGCTTTTAATTATTCCTTTTCCAGGTTAACTGTCTACCTACACATGGTAACACTGGAATTAATCGCTGGAACTGGTACTTGACTGAATTTGAGAACGAATAAACTATCAGAAAGTGAAATGTCCATCAAGAGCCACTGCACCTGCTTGGGGGAGGTTGCCTGGACTATGAATAGCTCCCTTTTGAGAAAACTCCAGTATACCTGAATGTATCCACAGACACTGTTCTCCCACTGCAAGGCCATTCTGCAACACCAGGAACTATTCAGGAAGGAGCTGCAAGAAACCTCTAAAGACTAGCAGAAAAGGCCATGCTGAGAACTATTATTTCAGAGTGCCAAAGGATCAGCTGTAACTACCAACACCTCTACTATACTACAACCTTCCTAGCCACAAACTGAATGATATTTAAAATTCTACCTCGGCTCTTTCTTCCATGAACTTGAGACTGGTCACCTACAAAATGAAAATATTATGTGGTGGGAGGACAACAGTTTCAGCCACTACCGGTCATATTTACCTCAGTGGAATTGAGAAATTTTAGACGAAGGTTAGAGATGATGATACGCGGAAAGACGAGGGGCAGTCATGCCCAACTAGAAAGCAAGAGAAAAATCCCCAATTATGGAGAGCTGTGAGAAAAAACAAGGAAAAGTAGTTACAGTACAGGCCACTTGCACAGGACTAGTGCCACTCACTTATATATGCAAAATGGAGAACCGATTCATCTTTCTGCCTGCAAAGCTCTGGAACCTATTAAGAAGTCAAGTAAATTTGCACTTTTATGCTGTATGTAATTTTTCGAAGTCCCTTTCAAAGAAACTTTCCCAAATCAAAGTCAAACCATGATAGAGTCATGGTAATATTTATCTTCTAGGACCCTCTGCAAGCCTCAGTCTCTGTTTAGTGTCTCTGGTAAGAGATTGAGTTCCAGATTAGCTGAACTTTATTTCTGCCTATTTTGGTCCAGAAATAAGTGGGTTAGTTCCAATTGGTTCAGTGAAGGTCAAATGAATAGCAGGCTTCCCGCCTTCCATTCATTTCACCACTAGTGTGATGCAAATAAGAAAAAAAGGGCTGCTTCTTAGATTACTGCTAAATGGTTTCAAGGCACCACTCCTGCAGTTGGATGAGGCAAGGTTCAAGTTTAAGAACAAAAACATTTACTCTACATAAGCAATGGAAAAGACAAGAATTGAGCTTCATTAAAGATTTTGATGAAGAAAGAAAAAAAGATTCGATGAAGATTTTTTTCCCATATAGCCAGCCGAAGGTCCAAACTCATGTCAGATGAAATCAGACAAGACACTTCATTTTTAAATGTTTCCCCCCATTTTTCCATTCTTGATATCCACAGTGACAGCAAAACCTACTTTTCGTTCACTAAACACCAGGTGTTAATTCTGAACTGCTGGGGAGCTGCCAGTATAAATTATGCAGAAGTTAATATTTCTACGGAGTAGCTCTCAGTTTCAAAATGCATGCCATTTTGTGACACTTTGCCTCAACCGACAGAAGCAAAGAGATGCATGAGAAGAAACTTCCCCTATTCCTTGTTCCATCCCCTCGGTTATCTTATAGCTACCACTACGGGTTCAGGAACCTTATAAAAGGGACCCTAAGAGCCGTTTTTCCTCTTCTACTATGTGACGATGCAGTAAGCACGCCCTCACCAAACACTGATTCTGTTGGTGCCTTGACCTTGGACTTCCCAGCCTCCAGAACCATGAGATACATTTCTGTGGTTCACAGAGTACCCAACTGAAGGGCTTGGGGATTTAGCTCCAGTGGTAGAGCGCTTGCCAGCTTATGGTATTTTGTCATAGCAGTCCACATGGACTAAGATATAAATATGGTTTTTTATTGCATTCAATTCTTCCGGGAACCTGCTATATGGGTTGCAATTATATCCTTCATTTCTTAGATGAATAAAATTAAGACTCAGAGAAGTTCAGTCACAGAGCAAGAAAGTGACAGAATGAATACAAATACACAAATAAGTGTTCTGAGGGACACTGTAACCCTGCATGCACACTTTAGGTTTCTGAAACACCAAAAAGCAATCCATGAGTTTGTACACAAAATGAAATCCTTTGCTTCTGTCAATATGAGTAGCAGCTACACCATCCAAAGAAATGTTGTTACAACCTCTAAAATGACTAATTTAGCTAACTGTGCAGACAGAAAATCTCACATATTAAAAGGGGCCTTGCCTAGCTCCCGTGCCGTTTTCCTGCCTCAGGAGACAGCTCTGATTCAGTAGGCACTCAACCTCACTTGCCAGAAGTGGGGAGCGACTGCACAGTCTGGATTTTGTGCAGTGGTGGTGGGGGGGATCCGCCTTGTGGTTATGGAATTCAGCTAAATCATCTGGGCCACATACAGTGGACATTCAGCCTCCTGGTTTTCTTGGCATCATGCTCCAGTCACCTGAGTTAATGAGTCACAGCATTCCCGCCACATCCTGGTTAAGAAAAGAAGCCATACCCTATTGTACTTCAGAACTACTAATGCCTGTTTGTTAATGTCACTGTGGCTTCAATAACACCCAATCAACTTCCATTTGAAGTTAATTTAGGGTTTGGGGTGATCACAATAGGCTCCATCACTCAACTTTTAAAAATCTAATCAACTGAGAAGCAAGTGATTCAGTGGGACCACAAGGACATGTAGCTTATGTTTCAAGAGCCTGTTTTAAAAAAAGATTCCAAATATTTAGGAACATTCCAGCTCTCCCAGAAAGTTCTTGCTCTTAATGAACAAAGTCTTAAATTAACTTAGCTCATCTTGAATCACATTCCCTAATTTGCACAGCTGAGCACACTGCCTCTGTTAACCCCTGAACTTTGGAGGAAATGTCACTGCATAGTGTGACAAAGCAAGCAAATCTGAGCTGCTTGGTCATATTTCACTGGGTGGCATTGCTCCTGGCTCTGCGAATGCGACCCTGGGATGTTTCCACATAGCTCCTACTAACAGCAGTCACAAAGTCAGCAACAAATAATGCTCTTAGCTCAGAAATTGGACTCATTACCCACTGGTACTCCACTTACTAGAATATAGTGGATGGCATGTGGACCCTGGCTGGCTTTAAATACTAACTGCTCCTATTGATGTAGAGTGAACTTAAGAGAACAAGCCCTGCATGCTATTTCCTCCATTTCTCCATGCTGCAGCAGCTTAGGGAGCAAGTCTTGACCTGTGCTTGTAGCTGGAACAACATGCGGTGTATTGCGAAGAGCACTGGTGTGGAGGTCAGAAGACCTGGATTCCAGTCCCAAGCAGTCAGAAGGACCTTAGGAAGGCAGCACTCCTTTTCTACGGCTTTTGCATCTGGGAAGTGAGGAGTGTCTTTGACCAAAGGAGGTCAGGGAGAGGACTGCAGGTCCATCATCTGAACAGGGGCTCTCAAAGGCGGCATCTTAGCTGGTCCCCCAAGGTCCAGAAGCTGGCTCTCAATTCTCAAGGCCCTTGACAAAGGACTCACGTTAGTCAAGCTCACCAAAAGCCAATGCATAAGCCAAAACGCCAATTTCTTGATTTTTGCTAAGACAAACTACTAAGAGGACTGGATATCCTCATCTTAGGCCTAAGGTACTCTCTCTCACCAGACAGGATTCTACATGGTAACCAAATCATAATTAGAAATGGATCAGGTTGCACAGAATAAGAGCAAGGGAGTCTGGGGTACTACAGACTGACATAATGATTTCTTCTTCATAAACAGATTTTTCAAAGTGTCATTTGAAAATGACCTATTTATAAATTCAATCTCTATCTTGTTGCCACTGCAGCATGGCATGTGGATTGTGACTGTGGACGTTTTTAACCCTCTGCATTCTTTTTGTTTCCGTGGATTTCGACAAAGTCACTTTACGTAACTAATATGGCCTCCTAGATGAATTGAACCTCCCAAGGCCCAGAGCCAGAAAGTTCAGCCCCACAGAGGTCCTACGACAGAAGCCAAGAGCCAAGCTCAGTCCCTCATTCTTCACTCCTCATTTCAGATTCACCAAGTCTACTTCCTGATGGCTACCTCAGCACGACAGTATCACACATCAGGATTTCCATTCCTCCCCACTAGCACTCCTTTACAGGAAAATCTGCTTTCTCCACAACAGGCACGTATATTCAGTTGAGTATTAAATGTTCAGGAAACGGAAATGAATGAGGAATGATACAGGCATTTTGGGGGAGACAGTCACAGGATTTAAAAAGAGAGAGCACAAAAGAGAGCAACTGTTTTTGGATAATCTCACCAAAAAGAGGGCAGGCATGAAGCAAAGGGAAAGACGAAATCCTGCTTATCACCAGCGCTTGCCAAGCCAAGGGCAGGAAGCAAGGGCCTAGAAGCAGCTGCCTCCCAGCCAGTCAGCCTCTGTGGCTCACCCTGCCCCCCTCCTGTGCTGTCACCAGAGCTTCTGCAGGAGCCACATTGGCTGCCAGTTTGAAAGAGTGGGGGTGGCTGGGTGAAGCCTCAGCTGCCGGAGTGTCTGTCTGCCAGGCCTGGTGGTGCCCTCCTCAACACCCCCACCCTTTGGAAAAGGGACTGACTTCCAGTGTTCCAAATCGGAATGCAGAACAGATTTTTCCCAGAGACACAGCATCACACCTGCCACTTAGTCTCTGTGAGTTCTATAGTTTAGCCACACTCAGTATTAAACAGGCTGTTACGGGCCAGCCAGAAAACAGAATCATCATGTAAAACCTTGTTTCTATGGGGAAATGTTTCCAGTGTTCTAACAATAACACAAACAAATTTCTGGAAAATTTGTCAGGAGTAATAGTACTCCTGGCACACTCAGAACACTATTTATTTTAGAACTCTCGATGAGAGAACCAAGGTAAACACAGGAATTCTATGAGAGCATTCTCAGAAAAGTCAGTACTTGACAGCTCCTTCTAGCCTGTTGAACAGTCCAGGCAGTTAGGGAAGAGGATCACCCTAGGCAGAGAGGGTTCTCTCTGTCTCTGATTTCCTGGGAGCCTCTGATGACATAGGGTTGGAGCCTTGGATCCTAGCAAAAGCAATCATTGCACTCTGAATTCCAGGTACAGGAGAGACAGCTAGTGAATGAGCTCTTGGAGAGAGCGAGATCTCTGGACAAAGGAACTGTCGCAGGTTGCTCTAAGTAGCAGCTCCTCTGGTAGTTTCCATCAAATCTTCCACTGAGCTACCATTGTGTTTCTTTCTTCTGAACAGCTCCAGCTTTATGTGATATTGTGCACTGAAGACTGTCACAGAAAAATTACAGTCTTTATTTCTTCTGTGGGTATTAAGATTAGTCCTGGATCTCCAATTAAAAAGTGGACTCAGAAAAGTCCAAATTCACCAACCACCCTGGCCCCACAGTCAACATATATGAGGCACTCGATAAACAATCATTTGCTAGTTGACTGACAGGATGTTTTGTCAAAGACACTTACATGTAGGTTATCCCTAGAATATAAACTGCATGACACGAGTGTAAATTTGTTTCCACTTCTGTATCCTTAGTGTGTAAGAGAGTGCCTATCACATAAGAAGAGCTCACTAGATATTTGATTAAAGTTTAGACACTCTCACCAACAGACAATTAATCATAATCGAAGAAAAACTATTGCTGGAAGTACAATAAACTCAGAAAGAAATAACACTCAGGAAAGAAAAAAAATCAATCTCCATGTGACTTTCCAGGAATCCTCCATTACTTAAAAAGAGCTCTGTACGTACTCATCTGCGGAATTAAGCCCTGTGACAGTGAGGTGCACACAGGTGCTTCAAGCTGCATGGCTGTGGGTTTTCTGAGTCATGTTCCAAGTGTGCACAACATCTACAATCGCTGGCCTGACCCAGGCGATAGAGGTTCCTTTAAATCCCATCACGGATACTGTGACCTGAGTATTACAGAGAAGGGAAGCAGGAAAGAATTGCGGGGTTTTGCTGCTTTGCTGACATTGGCTATATTTTTAACTGTTTTGTGGTAAAACGACATAAATGACAAACACCACAGCCTGCACCCCCTGTTCATACCTGTGCTCTAAAACTGGCCTCAAGTTGCAGCCAGAGCACAGTGGGACACGGCGTCACCGGAAGCAAGAAGTGGTAACATGCAGTTTGAAAGACTACAAATCGCATGCCCAAAGTCCTTCTAACATCAGCTAATCTAAGTGGGGAAGATGTGCCAAATCTCCTATCATTTTCTTTCTTTACAGATCACCTTCAGTGATTCATTTGGCAAAGACTTTTGGCACGCCTTGCTCATATCTCTGTGTGAGCCGCTTGTTCAAAAGTATGTCATTTTCAGAGTCACCCATCAGTGTCTAGCAGACAACATTTAATGAACTGGTTAATTAATTGACTAGTCCGTTTTACTCCAACTCATTACAAATAGGATTTGCACCTTGAAAACAATCCAAACACTGTGAGATGGGCATTCAGGAGCTCAGATACAGACACATCAGGAATGGCACTTCTGGTTAGCATCCATAGCTGTCAAAGAACAGCAATTCCATCCAGCAAAACAATGAACGTAACCCAGCCTAGAACTGCCTTAAACATCAACTCTACCTTCCTTAAGCTGACATCCACCCTGGAGAGCCCACCGCTTCTCACCATCCGCTCTTTATACGCACCCGTGGCACACTGTTTTTTTCACTCTGACATTTATACTTCTCCTTATAAAAGTTCCCTCAACCACCTAAACACCAGCTCTCATCAGGGCCCAGCCTAAACCACTCCCATCTATGAGGATTTCTCCAAACGCTACTCTGTGCACGACTACACAACAAGCTTCTCTACTTCTGAGTTCCTCGTTCACCTAGGCTCTAGACTATGGAACCACTAACTGGTGCCTAGTCATACGCTTCCATCCACTGTTACATTCCACCCTTTCACAGACAGGCGCCTACACTGTACTAGCTGTACAGACAAAAAGCAAGTACTTGTTAAATGTCAGCCTTTCCTCCCAATCTAAAATGTGAATAGATTCTTCTTCCACCAGAGGTATGTACCTGTCCTTTTGGCATGCCTTTCCAGGAGAAAAAGGGGAAAGAGTTTTTCTAGTAGAATTTGATAAATCAGGGGTCATATATTTTCCATCTTTCAGTAAAATAAATACTCCTTTTGAAAGAATATGATTGAGAAAATTAAGAATATTGACAAAGCATTTATTTCACCAAAAGGACGTGAGGCTACTGCCTGATCCCTTTGAAAAAAGTCACAGGGAATCATCATGGGTGAAGCTTACACCTCAACGGCCCAATGAAATCAAGAAACTTTGGGCGACAATAGAAACAAGAAGCAGCCTGAGGACTCAAAAAGCCAAGAAAAGCTTTTAAATGACAACATGAGACCTAATCTCTCACACCTTTTTTTGTTCTTTTAAAAAAAATTTTTATAGATCTTTATTAAAATTTATCCAAAATTACACAAATTTACAGGCCATTACACAAGATTATAGACCACAATACATTGCTCATGACAACGAGTAATGTAAACAACCACACAGAAGCATCATTAAGTCACAACTACATAAAGTAACTGTAGTACCTAGTGTACGTGTCACTGTTTTAAATTTGGGCTATTAGGTTCCTGTTTTTAGGATATCATGATTCCTCTGGATTCCCATTCCCCTCCGCCTTTGCCCTCTTCTTGCTCCCTTGAGCCCTTTGCCTATTGCCTTAGATCTGACCCTTTGCCTTTCTGTATCCATTAAAAGATAATGAGCCGGGCCTGGTGGCGCGCACTTGTAATCCCAGCACTCAGGAGCCAGAGACAGAAGAATTGTTGCAAGTTCAAGGACAGTCTGGACCTCACAGTGAGTTCAAGGCCAGCCTGAACTACATAGTGAGACCCTGTGTCACAAAAATAAAATTAAAAATAAAGAAATAAAAGACTTGAAATAGGTGCTTTAGCTTGGCATAAAGAACCTGAGTAATGAGTGCTGTGACCTAGCTTTCTTTCTATACTTTTTATGTTTTCACCCACTGAAGAGTCATTTCTATGAATAAAAGTCAACCCTTAATAATGTACATGTAGACCATTATATATAAAAGCTATATAGAAGAGAAAACGGTGGTACTGAGAATTGAACTCATGACTTTTCATTGAGCTACATCCCCAGAGTTTCTTACTTATTTATTTTTTCAGACAGTGTCTCACTAAATTGCACAGGTAAGACTCAAAGTTTCAATTTTCAGGCCTTAGCCTCCCGAGTGCTGAGATTAAAGACATGCACCACTGTAGCCAGCCTAAAAGGAAATTTTAAGTAAGTATTTCACTCAAAAATCTATTATCTATTAAACAAATATTTACTGATCATCTGATGTATGTCAAGCACTCGTACATAAATTTGTTTTAAGATGAGAAGTAAAGGACACTATATAAAATCTAGCAAATGAAAAAGTCACACATAAACCATTGGTTTCCATTCTGTTATCTTTCCTTGAAAGTGATTTTTTCAAACCCAAATCAAGATCTTTTCCAATATATAACACATTCCCAAATACTAGCCTGTCTCAGAGAACACAAACTGATTAAGTTACAGTGTAAATGCTTATTTACACCATCACGATTACTCATTTTCTCAAAAAAGTCGTTAAATTTCCTTTGTTGGTAAAATACTACATTCTTTTGGTTTGCAAACATTTCTCAGAAATTCTTGGTAAATGTCCCTATTTTGTGGTCAACCTAGCAGGAAGAACAACCATAAGACAGGATGTTTCTTGGTGTTCAGGCCTGCTTTGGAGGCAGGCTCCTCACAAAAGATGTGAGGGGCTTGCCACCTCACAGCTGCCTCTGCAAAGACAGTCCATATTTCCAAGGGGCAGAAAATGTCTTTGTTATTGTCTAGGGTGAGACAAGTCCGTAATATCAGCTTAACTTGCTGCTTCACAAAGTGCTGTGTTGGGTCTCACCTTCATTCAATTCCTTCTTTTCCCTATTGTCCTATCCAATCCTTCAATTGACATAACTGCTATCTGTAATATCCTAGCCTCCAAGCACGTATAAAACAGGGATTTTCCTCTATTTGTCTAAGCAGAACTTAATTAGGAAGGTAAATCTTTTGCCAGAAGTCCAATGAAAAGGATGTGTGACTATATACTGTGCTGGATGAGCCACATCTCCAAGCCCATCGATCTCCCTGTGTTGGGGTCCAGTTTGCCACAGTCTGACAAAGCCTGGAGCTAATTGGACAGAAGGCTGGGATCGTAAGCCTTCCTTCCAGATGACAGCAGAGGAAATGGCAATATCAATGTTGACATGAGGGTACAGAGCATCTCCTGACTCAATGGACACATACCCCCTCTAAAAAGTTGGTAAGTGAGGGCCCTAAGAAATTGGCAAGTGCCCTCCCAGTTCTTTCATTTGCAATTCAAAAAGCAGACCCTGCATTTCTTTTTGTATCAAGCCCAAATGTCATCAGCAATTGCTGTGCTGGCAACGAGCATCACCTCTTAGGCTGATGCTTGGGGAGTCGCCTCTGTGACACATATGACCAAATTAGAATGAAGCTGGAGTAGGGGACAGCTGGCCAAGATTGTGTGGTTTTAATAAAGAGGCATATTGTGCTCTGTTGCCCCCAGAAACAGCCTGGATTTGAGTCAACATTAAAACAAAATTAGAGTGAGTTTGATTTAAAACTAGATAATTTACATCTCCAGTCAGGAAGATTCCACAGATCAAATTTCCTAACAAAACGGGTTCCTTTTCATATGGATTTGGTACATTCGACCCAACTCAGAAATGATGTGTTTCCTTTTCAGATATTACATACTGTGCTTTAAAAAAAAATAGAAGAATTGATTCTGGTTTCCCCACTCAACTATGACCAATTCAACAGGTTTATTACTTATTTCCTGAGCGCAAAGGGGAATGTCTTTATCAGGCACCACCAAAAATAGAAGACCATTCACCAAATTGTTTAATTTGATTAAAACAATAAGTATCTTTCTCTGGAGTGTACTTCAAATTTTGGGTATATTTTAATTATAAAATAAATACGCCTTTTCGAAAAGACACAAACATTAAACTATTTCATTCAGGTAAGCATGAAAAGCCGAAAATATTCTTTTCTCACATTCTTCCAATTTATGTGTAGACTAGAAAGGAATGAAAAGCTTTCCTGATTTTTCAACACCAAGAGGAATCTATCCAAACTGTTTCTATTATTAGAACACAAAATGGTAGCTAAAGAAGTTACCTTGGTTAACAACTGAATAATTCATAGTCTCTGAAGAACTAAGTTGCTTTTTCTTCTATAGTTCCTCTTTACAACTGGATCCCCAAATTATTTCTAGTCCTGTGTGGTCATAAAGGAAACCATATACAAATTGTTTCAATCAGTTAAAAATTTGGCTCTGCTAAGCACTGAAAACAACTGCAAGACGGTAAGCTGGGGAGAAGACAAGAACAGTTACAAGCAGTTCTTAAAACTCTTTAAGTTTACACACACAGTGTCTAAAAAAATTATAGCTCCAAATTCCAATCTGTGTTCCATAGATATTATTGGGCTAGAGTATCACTGAAATTTAAATTGTCTTTACATAGTCTCCTAAATTAAATATGACATCTAAATGATTTAAAACACATCTCAACACGCTTACATTCAAATTATTTTCTATGAGAGGCATTGAGAGTTTCAAGTTTGGGGGAGAAAAAGGCACTCGAATTAGTGAGGGAAAGATGCTGAAAGGATTCGTTCCTGCTAGTGCACAGTAGAGCAGAGGCCACGCCCGCCATCACCATTCACCTAAAAGGCCTGGAAACAGGTCACTGTGTTTTGCTTTCTCAAAAGGTGGGTTAAGTATTTTAAAAATATGTGGGACTTGCATCTTCGACTTTAGTTTTTAAAACATTTTTCCAAAAATAAGCAGTCAATGCCAAATAGAGCATGGAACTGAGCTACAAGACAGCTGGATTTTTGTTTTCCCATTTCAAGTTTCATCCCTGTCTCAATGTGACTTCACAATGTAACTAATGAGAAACCGCAGAACCCCTCGGAGGTCCCACAGTTTACCCTTCCCTGCATCCAATCTGTTTAGATGCTAAGGTTTCAAGAGGAAATTATTCTAAAAAGCAATGACTTGCTTATTAAACAGAATTACCTGAACATAACTGAACTAAGTGAGCATTTTTGGCAACACAATACCATTTTTTAATACCAGTCTACTAGAATACATTAAAATTCCAATTAGAAATGAGCTTTCATGGAGAGATGACGCCAGATACTGTGGCTGCTTGTGTCCTCTCATTTAACTCTAGGGCTGGCATACACCTGATGAGTGGTATTACCTTGCACCACCACACAGGAGGTTCACAGGTGTTTCATACGGGGCTGCCCCAAGTAAATCCCAGTCCAAAGCTCAAGCTCCCACCCACTGTATTACCATACTACTTTTCAGGAAAAAAGGTTGCCCCCGCCCCAGGAATCAAAGCCGGACCAAGACAGGGAAAGCAATAAATTCTAGGTACTAGATCCACATAGCGTGCGCCTGATCAAATCAACAGGTGGAGGGGGAGGGAGTCTGCTCTTTATAGTTTTCCTGTCTCCTTTGCTGATATATTGCTGCTATCACGTCTTCCATGTTATATATGTAGATTTATACTTTCTGCCATTGCAACTGTGTCTACAGTACCCCCTCTTTTCCCTTTATCTTCTGTTTAGATGCTGTGTTCCACTTTACAAAGTGTTTCCACACACCTTATGTCACCTTAGGTAATTTTCTATTTCTAATCAGCTTTGGGGTGCACCACCAGATTGCCCATAATGCTAACATACTTGGCTAAGTAACAGCCATCAGTCTCTCAATGAAGCAGTCTTCCAGGAATAAATTGCAAGTGCTGGCACAAAGAGGGGATATTTCATTTTCAAGCCTGATCTTCTCTGATTACTTGTTCTACCAACCTCTTATTTAATACATGGTGGTATCGCAGTTCACGAACTTGATTCTTTCTAAGATTCTGATTGCAAACTGGGTTGGATGAGAACCAAATCAAATTCACTGATTAGGTTCAATGTTGACCTTATGGGGAAATTTGATTTAGTTCTTGTCCGGTTCAGTTTATGACCAGAATCATGGAGAAAACGCTTTGTGCTATGTTCTGTGTGCCATATTCTATGTTAGGTGCTAGAGTTGTATGGATGGTCAAATTTTGGTTCCTTCTTTTGAGAAGTTCCAAGACTAGCAGACAGATTGTTGACAGACAACCACAATTATATCGAGAGTGGATGAGCAGTGTAAAGGTAGGTCGGCACAAGGGTTTATGGGGACATAGACACACACTGTCTAATCCAGCAGAGACTATATCTGAAGCTGAGCAGAAGGCTTTAGTGTCTCTTTCTTTGTGGTTCTCAGCCAGATGGTAGATGCTTGAGGTGGCAGATTGCTAAACTCTGGATAAATGGAGAAAGTGGTTCTCAATTCTGGATGTGCATCAGAACCACTTCCAGTGCTTTCAAAAAAGTAATCACAAGGCTTGACTACTTAAAAAAACTGCCAGGAGTACCTACTAGAGCCAGACAGATACCCCATGACCTAGAAGTTCCACTACTGTGTATAAATTCAATAGAAATGTGGGTATATGCTGTTCAGGAGACACCCATAAGAATATTCACAACAGCATTGTTCACAACAACCAAAAACTGGAAACAACCTAGATGCCCATCAACAAGTGAACAGAAAAAAATTATGGTATATCCATATAATGAAAAACTATTTAGCAACAAAAAAGAATGAATTGCTGGTACCTGCAATAACATGGATGGTTAGTACAAATATTATGCTAAACATAGGAGACCTTACACAAATGACTATATACTGTATGATTCTACTCATATAAAATAAATACTAAATACTTCGGACTTGTGCAATTTCCTGAATGTACATTACATCTCAGTATAAAGTTGACTAAAACATTTTTTTAAAAAACGAAATAATGTCTAGGCCTCACTGTGGATGAATTAACTCCAAATCTCTGGGTGACACAGCTCCAACACTTGTATTTTTAAAAGCGGCGCCAGGTGACTCCGACGCCTAATCATGTCTGCAAAGCAGGAGCCAGGTATGGTGTGCTTACCAGAGCTCCTTGGAGCCAGCGGTCCAGCGTGTGGCAAAGGGCATGAATTCTAGTGCAAGAGACACCAATGGTGACATTCTGGCTCTGCTTCGCACTGGCAGCATGAGGCATTTGTCTGGGTCAGCCCCAAACTTCCGTTTCTACCACTGTGTAATGGTCTCAGTGCCACCTGCCGCCCAGGATTGTTGTACGATAATATGTTTAAGCCACTTAACACAGTGCCTGGAACAGTTTCTGGAGAAATGGTAGATACTCCTTTTCCTCCTTTCTACCTAAGCTTCTAAGCACAGTGATAAACATGTTGCAGTAAATGAACAGCACTCGGGCTCTCCAATTTCTCTTCCTGAATGAGTTTCTAAAGACTGAAGTAATATTATACTTCAGACTAATGATGTCAAAGGAACATTGGAAATTTCTTGGCCTGCCCTCTCACGCTATTCAGCATCTGCTTTCCCTGAGGGTGATGGGAGAGGAGGCAGATCACAGGGAGACACAAACCACAGACCCTCCTGTGGGAAGCTTGGCGCCTGTCCTCACCCCTAACAACAGCACCAGCCCTGCGCCACCAAAGACGAGGCCCAACTGCGAGCTGGCAAAAGGAATAGAAAAAAAAAAAAATGGCTCGAAAGACAAACCATCCGTAAAATGTGCCAAATGAAATCACTTTGCACAAAATGCCACGTTTTAGTGAAAACAAATGAACAGAACAAAACCCAGACTGAAAGCAGAAGATCTGGGTTAGAGTTGTGACTCTGCCTCTGGTGAGCTGTGTGACTGTGGAGAACTAAACTTTTCCGTTTCTTCATCAAATGAAAGGAATGCTGTCTCTCCTACATCCTTTAGAAAGGCACAGTGAGTTTGAGATAAGATAAATAGAAAGCATTCCAAAATAAATTAAGCACCAAAGAAATGCAAGATGAGAATGCTAGCTGGAAATCTACTTTATTCAAAACTCTAATCATCTCCCAGGCACCCCAGACCGAGACAGAGACTCTCTTGTTTTAAGTGCCCTGAACACACCAGGAGCCTCCACTGGCCTGAAGCTCGCTTATGTAAGAAGGGACTGCAGCACTGCCTGGCGTGTAGCATAACACTCTGCTTAAGCAAAATCCTCAGAAATGCCTCTGCCCAAGTCCAAGGGCAGGTCCAGGCCTCACGTTTCAGACAGAGGTGCTCTCCGTCACAGAACGGGGAGCTGTGGCTGGAGCAAATGATGTCATCTAAGATCCTCTCACTATGGCCAATGTCAAAATTCAGACAGGAAGTTCAAGGGCAAACTGTGGGTTCTGTAGGCAAATTTAAGTTAAAAGAGCAGTTTAGACTTTAGGATCTTGTCTTAAAAATTATTAATGCCTTACAAAACATCAAATGAAATTTATTCTACTCTGTAAGGTTGTTTGCTTTATGTGAAGCTTTTATTGACAAAAATATACATTAGTTGCATAGAAAAAATATTCCTTGACTGTATTTTTACTCCCACTACACATTAAGGAGGGAAAAAATCATCATGTGAGTCACCCCTATGTCCCAAAGCAATAACAAACCAAAAATAAAAATATACAATATTTGAAGAGACAGAGATAAAGTTGAGGGCTCTCCACTCTAGAGCTAAGAAACGAAATAACTCGAATACCTGTTGGGTGCCTATATGAATGGAAAGTGGAAAGTGGAAATTAACTATGGGCACTTCGGGACACCTTGTAGAGCACAGTGTGTCTTTTCCACCCACAGACCATTCCTGCGACACACTTGGGTGAAAACATCCCCAAACATGCAGATGCCTGGGGTTGGGAGGGCATCAAATTAGTATCAAAAACAATACTGTTGACTCTTGCTTTGGTTCCGGTGTGAGAAAGAATCTGGTCTGCTGCACACCTCGCGGCCAGAGCTGGACAACTCGTCCCTAAGTTTGGCGCGTCCTAGCTCTGCGCCCTCGCCCCCCCCCCATCACCCCCGCGCCCAGATCTCAGTATACCGCGAGGCCCTAGTGGAGAAGCGACCCGCGACAGGGGCCGCGAGCCCCGGCAGTGGGGAGGAAGGGCGGCTCCTCTCCAACTGGGGTCGTTCGGCACCCGGCCCCGGGCCCTCGTGTGCTCCCCTTCCCCTGACCCCTTGCCCCCGGGCAGGTCACCTGGCTCGGCCGCTGCCCGCCTGTCCTCCGGCTGCTTGCTCCCTCCAGCCGCGCCGCCGCCGCCGCTGCCACCTGGACGCGGCTCGCCCTCCGGAGTCACGGGGCCGGCGAGCGGGCGGGCGAGCCTGTGCCAAGGCTGCGGGAACCGCTCTCCCCAGCCGGCGCTGGGACCCTGCCCTGAGCACCGCCGTCACCAGGGCGAAACTGGAGAGCTGGGCTCGGCTCGCCCGAGCGGGAGGGGCGGCTGCAACTTTGCTCCTGGACGCGGGGGAGGAGGGGGCGCCCGTCTCCAAACTCCTTGCCCAACCGGCAACCTCTCCAGCCCAGGGATTTTTTTTTTAATTCTCTCTCTCTCTTTCTCTCTCTCTCTCTCTCTCTCTCTCATCTAAAAGGAAGTCAGATTCTCGCCCTCAAGTTCTTGCTGCCAGAGCTGTGAGGCTCCGCGGGCGGGGGACCGCGGGGCCGAACGAGGGGCGCGCCCCGCGGGGTGCGCTGGCGGCGAGGGCGCGCGGGGCGGCGGCGGGAGGGGAGCGGCTGCCCCGGAGCTGCCCGACCCCGCTCGGCTGCCTACGCTGACCCGCTGCAGCTTGGAACCCGAGCCGGGGAAGGACAGCGGCCTGAAGGGACTGGGCCAGCGGCGGGGAAGCAGTGACCCGGACCTGGATCGCAGAAGTAGGAACTGGAAGTGACAGCGGCGCAGGGCAGCAGCAGCAGTCGCCGCCGCCGCCCGGGTAGCCCAGGCGGCAGCAAAACCCGCGGTGTATCGGTGGCGGCCAAACTGCGCATGCTGCTGCCGCCCGGCTCAGTCCCGAGCTCAGGACTCCCGGCGCCTGGCCGGCCGCGGACCCCTGCCAGAGCCTCGGGTAGGACTCCGGGACTCAAGGACTAGCCATGCCCAGGGTCGGCCGGGTTTCTCCCTCACCCGCGAATGCAACTCACAACCCCCAAGCTGCCTGGTGAGACATCCAGGCAGAGAAGCACTCAGCAGTCCTCCACAGACCATCTTCCTGTAACTATCCGGATGCCCTTCCTGGGCTCTGACAACAGACCCCACAGCAAATAGTCTCTTGGAGGGAGAATTCAAAGGGCTCTATCTTTCCCCGATGGATGGGAAATATTTAGAACCTTACTTGAAGTCCAGTTTTTACAGAAATCCAACTCAGTCAGTAAAAGACTAGTATAGACAGAGTCATGGATTATATTTAATTAACTCTTGGAAATTGCATTAGGAGTGTCAGATTTGCTCAGCTGGGGGGAGGGGGGCTTACCAAAATCCTCTTTAGTCCTCCCACTAGTCAAATTGAGCAGCTAAAAATGCAAAGCTTTGCCCAGCGGAAGCGGATGGAAAGCGGCCAGTTAAAGCAGAGTCAAACCATTAGACATTACCCAACTCCTGCTGCAGTCGTTTCACAGATGAGTCAACTGAGGCCGGAGGAGTGGACCATGACTTCACACAGGTGGCAGAGTCAGGGCTTAAAGGAAGGTCTGTTATACCATCAGAGCCACCGGTTAGTCACCTGGCCTCGCGTCTACCCTGCGGGGGCGGGGGATGCTGCCGTCCTAGAGCTGGAACTGGCCCCTGGGAAATGGCAAATGGGCCACCCCTCACTTTGGGAAGGACCCCCGTGCTGTCCTCTGACAAGGCATATGGAGTGACTCAAGGAGACAGGAGGGAGAGAGGGGGTGGGGGCAGAGAAAAAACCATACTGCTCCCAGCTGCTACTGGAAGAAAGGAGAGAGAGAGAAAGAAAGAGAAAGAGAGAGACTGAACCTCATATTCATTCAACTAAATCCTTCATTAACAAAACATCTTTTCTCAAAGTAAGAAGCTGGGCCCGGGAGCAGAACAGGGGATGGTAGGGTGTCCTTGCCAATGAGTCCATAGTAGTGGCAGCAGAGGACAAAGCAGCAGTCCCTGCTGGGGACGAGACAGACGGGAGAAAGGCTTGGCTGAGAGCAAAGCCACAGGGCTAGAGCTTTCACACACCAGTGGGGCTGTGGCCCTTGCTAAAACAAATGCAGCCAGAGAATCACCATCTAGGCCATTCCCAATGGATCAGAAGAACTGTACGTGGTCCCGACTCCCACCAAGGCCAAAGACAACATACCAAAAAACGAAAATCAAACCAAGAAACAAAAATTCCTACCATTTGCTAAAAATTGTGTAGCTAAGGGACTTTCTGGTCACTTTAGTGACCCTACCTAGAAACAAGAATGTCTTCATATATTCTGGAAATTTTTAGTTAAGGCCTGAATATTCTCCCTGCCTTCTCCATTCTGTAAGAGAATAAGATGTATTTGGTTCAAAAAATACAAATGGGCTATAAAGGAATGAAAAGATGTCTAATTCACTGGGAAACATGAAATACAAATTACAACAAAAAAGGAAGCGTCACTTTCATGGATCAATTTAGCAAACATTAAAGATAAATAATATCTAATATGGTCAGGAATGTGAAGGAAAAGATACTTTCTGAAGATACTTTCTACATTATTGGTGGAAGTCTAACTTGGTATAGCGTTTTTGTAGGAGAATTCAACATTATCTATGAATATTTGTCGCAGTAATTCCATTTCTATAAATAAAGATGCTCCAAGAATAATCATAAATGTGCACACATTTTCATGTGCATATACGATACAATTCACTGAGATTTATCCCAGAAATCAAAAGTTGATTTAATATATGAAAATCTGTCAATGTAATGCAGTATGTGAGTATAATAAAGTGCCAAGGATCATCTTAGCAGAAGCTGAAAAAACGTTTGACGAAATCCAGCCCTCTTTCATGAATTAAAAAAAAACAACACAAAAACACAACAAACTAGGACTATAAGGGAGCTCTCTTAACTTGCTGGAGGACATCTGAAAAATATACACACAACTAACATCACACTGGCAAAACACTGAAAGCTGCCTCCTTAAGATTAGAGTCAAGGCTGTTCTGATACTTTCTATGCAACACTGTACTAGAGGTTCTAGCTAGACAAATTAGGAAAGAAAACAAAATAAAAGACATCCAGGGTACAAAGGAAAATGTAAAATTATATTCCCAGATGACATCATCTTGTACAAGAAAACTATAAGAGATCACCAAAAAAAACTATTAGAACTAATGAACAAGTTCTGCAAAGTTGAAGAATACAAGGTAAGTATAAAAAATTGGTTGCATTTCTATACACTTCCAGTGAAAAAATACAATTACAAGATTAAGAATACGATTCCATTTCTAATAGCATCAAGGAGAATAAAACACTGTACTTCGAAATAAACTGAACCAAGGAGGTACACTGAAAACTACAAAATATTGCTGAATGAAAGTAACAAAGACCTAAATAAACAGAAAAATATTCTGTGCTTATGAACCCAAAGCATGCTATTAGATGGTAGAATTCCCCAAGGCCTTCTGCAGAGTGAACAAAGTCCCTACATAGGTAGAAATAGACAAGCTAATTCTAAAATTCACATGGACATGCAAGGGACCAGGAATAGCCAAAATAATTTTGAAAATGAAAGAAACGAAAGTCCAAGGTGGAGGAGTCACATCTTCAGAGTGGATAACTTACTACAAAGCTATATAAATCAATTCAATGGAAGAAAGAATTTCAACAAATGGTACTAAAAGAAACTGTATATGCACATGCAAAAGAATTCATTTGGATCCTTACCTCCTGCCATACACAGAAATTAACTCAAAATGGATCAAAGGCCCTAATACAAGGGCTAAAACTACACCACTCTTAGAAGAAGAAATAGGAATAAATCTTCATGATCTTTGATAAAGCAAGAGTTTTCTTAGATGATACTAAAAGTTTAGAGAGGAAACAAAACATCGATGAATTTGACTTCATCAAAATTTTACCAAAAGTTCTTGTGTTTCAAAGAACAGTATGAAAATTGAGGAGGGCTTCAGAGGGCACTTTGCTCCCCAGCATCTCAGCAGACCTCTCTCATCAGTTCCCAGCTGTGTGATTCTCTAGAGATCCTAAGACATAGTGACCATATGAGAACACAAAGATGGAGGTCACTTGAAGGGGCCAAGTGGCGACCCGGAAGATCAAAAGGCAGTAGCTCCTCAGTGTGGTCCCCATGCCCCAGAGCCCAGTATTCAATCTGTCAGTGTCCTGCTGCATCTCTGGCTCCCTTTTTCTCCATTTCCAAACCGATCATTTCAAGTTGGTGTGCTTTCTTTAGATACATACCAGTGTGTTTTGGGGAAGAGTCAGCCCAGCTCTTCTTACTTTTTATACATGTACAATTTTACAAGGTCAACAAAATCCATTAGGCATGCCAGGCAGTGTGCTAGGCACTTTGGGCCTGAGCGATACTTCATCTAGGGCCATGCACAAATCTTTTTGTTTAGATCTGTTTGGTAGCTACTTAAAAGCTTGAGAAAGGCTGGTCAATATACTTGGCTCCTTGGGCTCCTGCCCCCACTTTCCCTACAGTAGACATTTTATGAGTCTTCTCTCTAGGTTCTAGGAGTGCCTCAGTATGGCTCCTAAAGATCCCTTCCAGGCATAATTTTGTACACAGAAGTACAAAGAACACCTGGCCATAATACAGGAGGAAGCTAATGTGCATGTTTATTTGGTGTGAAATATGAAGCGCCTTAGATGCTTATCTCAATTGATCCTTCAAACAATCCTCTGCAGTAGATGGTGTTAATGACCCCACTACACAGGTGCAGAGACAGCAGCGCAGGGATGGCAGGTGACTTTCCCCAGAGCCACACACTCAGTAACTGACTGAGGCCAGGCTTTAACTCACATCTATCAACCCGGACAAGGCGTGTGCTTCACCACGACGCCAGATACTGCCTTAGTGCTATGCTCAGTCACGTTCAGTCATCCTGAATTACCAAAAGGAGACAAAAATATGCCCAAAGCCTTTTGAGAAGACAAACAATCGCAATATACTTTTTAGAAAGACTTCTATCCAAAGTGGATAAAAATATTTTAAGCACTTGTGCTTAAAAGAGTAAGCACAAGTTATCAGAAAAATCCCTAACAATGCCAGGAGGTGTTTCCATATCATCTAGTATTCTTGGAACTGCAGAGAAGCTCAGTCTACCTTCTGGCAGCTTCAGAGCACAGAAATCATTGGCGACTTCTTCGCCAGGTTTTTATTTGAAAATTTTTTTTAAAAAAAAGAAGAAAATAGCGTGATCTGTTCCATAGTAGACATCATCTCATAAGAGACAACAAGTGCTGAAGCCACATCTACCTCAAAAGATGGGGGGAGGGGGTGGCCTCAAATTGAGCAATAGGGTAAACTGGAATAAGATATTCTGAGACAGACAAGGGAGCTTGACGCTAGGGCTAGATTCAGGGAAAATATATGAAAGAAGAAAACTGTATCTGGGGCAAAGCTGGTACTGCCAATAATAGTAGTAATAATAATAACTTCCACTTAAAGAATATGTTCTGTGTTCCAGCCACTCTCCTGGGGGCCATCACGTACATGAATTAGTTGAAATGTCATACCAATCTTGTGAGATAGGTGGCGCTATTAGTCCCATTTTACAGGTGGGAAGACCAGGGCATAGAGGCATAGTTAAATTACACATCTGCCGTCACAAACACACTGGAGAGTGAGAATTTATATTTAAACCCAAGAAGTCTGGCCCTAGAGTCCATGCTCAAACCACTACGACTTGTCCACAGGTAACACCGCTCGTGCTTCTCTCAGAATACAGGACATTTCTGTCCCTGCTGAGGGTGCTACATAAATTATCCCATAGATTATATGAGGTTAGTATTCTTCACCCTAAATTATAACTCCGTTTCTCCTCTGAGCTTCCAAACAGCTCTACAAGGTAGCTGTTATTGTGTCCATTTTACAGGCAGAACCACTGAGGCACAGAGAAGTTGTAACTTGACACATGTAGGGAGGCATCGCCTCCTTTTCAACAACACCACCTGTATCTGTTGGAGTCTTACAGTACAAATCAGGCAACAGAGTTTTATATGCTGTTTCTACCTTAGAGCCAGGTTCTCTCTGTTTGCAGTGTTAATGGGAAAGAGCGACAATGGCCTTTCCTTCCCAATTTAAGGGGATTACAGTCACCCTCTGGAGCCACCAGTGGCCCACTTTCACTTCCCCTTGTAGGAAAGCACACCCACAAATGTCACCAGGAGCTTGCTCTCACATTCCTACAAGCTCTGTCACTGGAAGCCTGTTTTCAGGACTTAGACGCTGTATGCAAAGGGCATCATCTGTTGAGTTATGATTTGGGTTTGTTTGGTTTGGAGTTAGTTTCTGGAAAAGACAGGCACCGATAATCCACCAATCTCAACTCTGGTTTCTGTAAAATGCTGCCTCTGTTTAGCTTAGTGGCCTTTGGCAGTGAAAATCAACCAAGTGCTTTTACGGGCAGCTTTTATTCGCCGAGGAAGAAGTATGACAAGGAGGAAGGTGAGCCGGGTAGCCGTACCTCCACTTGAAGGGGTCCACATCCTTTCAGGAACTCAGTGATATTGCTGATACAGTTGGCTTCGGTTTGGGGCTCCAGGCAATACTAGAGAAACACAGTGAAATGTCACTCAGAGATGGTCATCCATGCCCACCAAGTCATGCTGCTGATAACTAGATAAGGCGGGGGACAGCCATCAACCCAGGAAGAGCCATAACCACTGAAGGAAGTGATGCAAACGAAACGGTTGGTTTTTGTTTCAAATGTCACCAAGCCATTTCTACTTACAAATGTTTTCTCATGCCTCGGGCTGAGGGTGGTGAGAGTACATGAGAGAGACCAAGACACTTTTTTTTTTTTTAGTTCAGTTATTGCTTTCAAGCAAGAAACATACTTTGTGCCTCCCTCTTTCCACCCCACGATAATATATTGAAAGTGTATTTCCCCTTATCTGTTCTCCACATTGGGTCACATTTCTCTATAGTCTATCACCGTTTCAGAAGTTCAAGAAGATATAAGTAATTCTACTTGCTCAACAAAAGTACAAACTGGTTCAAGAAGGCAAGAACACCATACTCACAGTCACACTTCCTGATGATTTTAAGAAAATAATTTTAGGACTTTATCTTTATTCCTTAAGTGGCTGCTTTAGAAATTATTCATTATTATGATCATGGGCTTCCCACTTAAAAAAAAAAAACTTCAGTTTTTTTAAGAGGACAAAGTTAGTTTCACTTTGAAGACATGTTGCATTGGAAACAAATATACAGTTTCTCTTGTTTTTACAAACTTTATGTGACATTTTAGATTGTTTTTCCTAGCTGCTAAATAGTCCCTTCTTCAATGGATATTTTTTTGAAAAGGAACTCTATAGTGAGTTTTAAGTAAATTGTCAAAAAAAATCATCAAGATCTGTTGTAAACCACTCCATTCTCCCAAAGACTCGTATGCACCCCAAGTTTAAAACATGTCCACGGTACACCGGGAAGTCTAACAAGTATCTCCACAACAGCACAAACTTGTGATTCGGGTGTTCTCCTGTCCTCTTTGGCCAGCGGTGTGATGGTTTTTACCATGCTAACATTGGGGTGAAGCAATTACTAAAGCATAACATTTATTTTTCCAACTTTTTCAACCTACAAAAACAGAAAGAATGTCTGACTCTTAGAAAGGTAGTAAAGGAGGAGATTCCCATGAACTGGGCAATAGAAAGTCTTGAGTTATATTATTGCTGCTCTCTGGTGGTAAAACAATCCTGAAGATTCTGAAAACTGCCCTTACCTTCTCCACTGAGCCAGGCAGAAGTCTGTTGATCAGTTTGCATAGCACTACCCCATTTTTCAGCGAGGACTTCAAGAACTCCTCCGGATCGCAGATGGTCTTTTTGGGGGAATCTAAAACACCGAGAGATATAAGCCATGTCACGATTCGCTCTTCTGGATTCATTACTGCGGATGGTACGCTCCGAACAGCTCTCTGGGGCCGCTGCGAGGACTAAGCCACATCCGTGATTGCATCTGCTGTTGTCTTCCTTTTTATGAGTTCTCCTCTGGTGCTTGCAGAGCAAAGGTTTAAAACTTTTCTCAGACAACAGTGGAATGTGCTCAAGACGCGGGAGTTTAAAGCCACAGAGGTCACACTCAAAGATGTGGGAACAGATAAAAATTAATGGAGAAATCCTGGATAACTGGTTTTCTTTTTTCAAAACCTGCAAAACAAATTCATTAGGATAAAAAAGGAAGAAGAAATGCACACACAGGCACACATGCACACACGCACACGCACACACACAACCCCCCCAAAAAAAAAACCCAACAGTGCAAGAAGCTGTAAGGAAAGGAAGTGAGAAGGATACTGGGGAGGGAGGAGAAAAAAGGAAGCAAGTGCTTGTGGAGAACAGAGGTGAGCCAGCATTTCAGGGGACCTTGGAAATGAGACACTCCGGGGCCGGTCTGGGGAAACGCTGTCAATAAATAGTCTAGTCCCAGTGAAATCTAGCTTCTGTTAGGAGGAAGGTGCCAAGTGGCTCTTAGGTCAGACAGAGCTAAGCCTCGCAGGGAGCTGTGCTAGCACAACAGAGCTCAAAGAGTCAGGGAGGCTGAGAAATCCCTCTAAGAAACAGCCCTGCGTCCTCATACTATCTCCCAGAAATGGTGTGTGGCACGATCACTCTTTGCAAAACACTTTGACTCGCACGGGGACTACGTGCCAAGCAAACGAAGACTGTGCCTGCTGTCAGCCATCTCTGTGTATAAGCAGAAGCTAGAAGAATGGCATTTTACTTTGCAGCCAAAAAGCTATGTTTAGGGAAATAGGCTAAGGATAACATCTGACATCCTGTTTACTTGCATTCTTTAGCAATTCTTTTTCTGGACCTGGTTTCACTACACAATCCAGCTGCAGTATCCTTAGCAAAGGTTCAGACACAGGCACAGAAGTAGGCAAAATACACTTAAAAACAGAATGTTTGAGAACAAAAGAGCATTTGTCCGCTGTCTATGCTACAGACTGGAAGGTTCATGTTTCCCCAACAAGAAACGCTTTGCATTTAAAATACTGCTCTGAAAAAATAAGTTAGTCTGTAACAAGAGATCTCGATTATTCTCAAATATTTTCAGAACCACTTAAAATAGTTGTGCTATTAGGAAATTTAGAACCAAGCCGACTTCAATTGTACAGTCTTATGTTGGCAAATGTGTGGCATTTACTGCCCCCCTCATGCATGGGAGACATCTGGTCAGTCATAGCTCTTTCCCCCTAAGCCTCAGAATCCTTTTCAACACAGCTCCAGGCATCTACTACCAAATAATCTGCTTAGATAATCCTGATAAACATTTTCAAAACTGCTCCTTCTTGCTCTGTCGTAACACTTAGCATACTTTACTGCTATTTCGTGTCGACCTGTCCCCTACATCACAGCGCCAGCTTCTTAGAGTCTTGTCTATCACATTTAACACTCTGTTCCCAGAAGAGTGCTTGAGACCCACTGTAGATGTCCAAACATGCAAAGTGAATGAATGAATGAATGAATGAATGCATGAATTCAGATGGTATCCCTGGTATAGACACTACCTGATTATAACAAGAACTTTTTGTTCATTTTAATGGTATAAGATGAACGCTTTTCCTTGCTAATGACTTTTCACAACTTTATCAAGAAATGACTGACAACATAATGAATTGCACATACTCTGGGTATATGATTTAATGGATTTTGACATATGTATACCCTTTTGATACAGTCATGTGCCTGATCTCAATAAACTCAATAAACACCATTCTCAAAAATGTCTTTGTGCCCTTTCAAACCCCTCCTCCCTTCTTTCTCCACTGGCCCCCCCATCTGAAGCAACCACCAATCTGTTTTCAGTGTCTTTAAATTAGTTTATATTTATTATGAACCTTGTGTAAATGGAAGTATACAGTATGGTACTTCGTGTGTTTTCTTAGCATTATCATTTTGAAATTCATCTATGTTGTTGTGTCTATCCGTAGTTCTATAGTAGAGATTTGACCTCCATATGTTTGGGTTGGTATACTTAGAAGCAAAATAAATACAGTTGACCAAAAGTTCTAACTGACTTTGACCCATGCCAAATCTATGTAATGGAAACAAGAAACAGAATCCATTTGTTGATAAATTAAATTCCCAAATCTGACCTACTTAAGTTAATTTTTATATGTCATTTGGACATTTTTTCCTAATCGCTCATCAAAATTTTCCTCTACAGACAAACAAAATCTGGCAGTCTTACTGAGGTATCGCTTGTACTTTCTGATGAAGAACAAAGCTGGAGCAATTTCAGGAACCCAGCCTAGCCCAAAATAGGCTTGAGCCCACTGGAGTCACTCAATGTCACTGCACCTCATTTTGGACACTGGCTAGAGTGAATTACTATAAACAATAAAGAAAAACCAGAAAGGCAAACCCGCTGCCACAAGGCAAAAAAAACAGTCCCATTAAGACGAAGGTTGGAAGTTACAGGTAGCGCGGTGTAATGTCCAGAAAGCCAGAAGCTCCAACACAAGCAGCAAGCAGCTAGGTGAAATGCTGGAAGCCAGGCTGGCCTGGGGAGCAAATGAAGACAGAAAAGAGCTTGTGACTGGGGCGATAAGGGTGCAGGGATGGATACTGAAGTCACAGGAACACAAAGAGCAGGCTTCTCACAAGAGCATGAGTAAAAAGAGCAGAAGTCTACTAGGCCCACACCCTCGAGGCTCCTCCCCTTGCCTCCTCCCCTTGCGCTGATGAACTCTCTAACAGAGCGCTGTTGGGCTGCTTTTCCCAAATCATGTCTGGTGTTGATGTCCCTGCTGAAAAACACCCCAAAGGCTTTCCACTGCCTGAAGCAGTGATGACAAACAAGAATGTTGATAATACTCTTGTCCTGGGAGCAAAAGAAGAAAGAGGAATGAGAAAATAGTACGTGAGCTAAAAATCAGTAGCATTTTATTCCAAATAAGAAAATCTACAAAAATAAGGCAAGTGTGAATAGTTATTAAAGCTGGATGCTGGGTACACTGGGGCCAGTTTTACTATTTTCTTTATTTTTATGTGTTTGAAATATTCATAATTGACTTAATTTCAAATCTACTGGGGCATTTGTTACAAAGAAGGTTTGGGGGCCTTTTTTCCAGATACTCAAAGTTCGGAAGATCTGCAATGGGGCAAGGGAATCCGTGTTATTAAATGCCCCCACACTTGATCCTGCTGCAAACAGACCAAGGTCACACTTGAAAAGAGAAATTGGTTTCCACCCTTCTACTCCACTCCATTTTCTGCCAACAGCTAGTCCACAGGAACAACAGTCCAGTGTCATGTCCACTAAGTTCTCTGAGCTCCTCTGCCTGTAATTGATATTTTACCTCTCAGCCTGCCTTCATGCAACTTTTGTAAAAATAGACCTAAGACTGAAATACACCGGCTGCCACAGTATTACGTTTTATCAGCAAGGAATAGTGGACAGACTTGGCAGGAAGAAGGGTTTTACTTCCCGTTTCCTGTGTGCTCGCGCCACGTGCTCTTGCTGAGCTCCCAGCTTTCCTAGTGCCCGCCTTCTGCAACACTGGCTTCCTTGATGCACAGTGCGTAGCAGCTTCCCCTGGCACTACCGTTGGGTGGTTCTGTAGCAAAAATGCCGGTAAGTTACCTCCCATGTGAACTAGTCCCCTACAAGAGCACATTTTCAGTAAGTTCCAAAGGGCAGATGTCCAGCAAGTTCCCCTGACTCAGCACCACAGCCACTTCTCTACTAAGGCCTGGATCTCAGCCCTGGGTGGAAAGGAGGGTTATCATAGCTCTACGGCCACCGGCTGCTTCACATTGATTTAATATTTTCCTCTACTCTATACTACATGTACTTCCCCCTTATATTCTTTTAGAATTCCTTTTACTTATTGCTAGCCAATCCCCCAACACTTTAATCCTCTTTATCTCTAATACTTTTTTATCATTGATTCTTTACATTAAACTTTTCCTGTTCAAATGATTGCCTGGTTTCTCTGTCTTGATACACCTTGTTATCTTCAAATAACACTTCCTCTCAACTTGAGCAAGCCGTTTGCAAGGTTCCATCTTGTTCTTTGTCATCACACAAACCTCTCTGCCTCCTAAATTGTGAATGCAAACATTATACTAAGTGAACAACCTACCATCTTTCCATTTACTTGTTCACATACACCTAGCATAGTTTCCTGACCTCTTAGGGCTCTGCAAATCATTGTCTTCCAAAATGATTATACAAATTCACATTCCCATAAACAGAACTTGACTTCCCATTGCACCATATAGTTAACACATGATATTTCAGACTTTTAAATTTTTCTTGTGAATGTGAAATTTATATTTCTATGCTTACTAATAAGATTGAGCATTTTGAATATGTTCGTTGGCCTTATCTTTTCCGTTCTAGAAAATACTTACTCATTTCAATCACCCACTTTTCTATTGAGCAGTCTTTCTGTTACTGATTTGTGAAAGTTGATTACATGTTATGGATGCTAAATGCATGTCAGCTATATAGGTTTGAAAATGTCTTCTTACAGTCTTATTTTTCATTCTATGGTGTATTGTAAGAAACAGAAGTCCTTGATTTTAAAAAATCTGATACTTTACCTCACTTATGTATAATAAATCCAGAAGCCAGCCATCCCAAACTAACATGCAGCTTTATAGCTATCCGAGACCCAGATTTCTACTGTTCTGCTACATGCCATACTTAGCTTCTCATCTCAAAGTCAAAATGACTGCTTATGTGAAGTTGGATCAGTCAAGGATGTCTTAAATTTCATTCCAGTGCCACCAAGAACAAAAGAAGAAATGGATAAATTGATCTTCATTAAAATTTAAAATTTTTGTGCTTTAAAGGACACCATCAAACAAGATACATCATGTACAGGTACAAAATAACCATGATGAATGTGATCATTATGTATACAATGTACCAATACATGTTCTTGGTTAAAAACTTTAAAAAAACAAAAAATAAATAAAAAATAAAGGACACCATCAAAAAGGGGAAAAGGCAACCCAGAGAAGGGGAAAAATATTTTCAAATATTATTCCTTATGGAAAGGGATTTGCATTTAGAATATACAAAGGACTCATAACTCAATAATAAAAAGATAAATAACTAAAAGTAAGTAAATTATCTGAATAGACATTTCTCCAAAGAAGATATACAAATGGCCAATTAGCACACAAAAATATGCTCAACATCATTAGTAATCAGGGAAATGCAAATCAAAACCACAGTGGGATTCCACTTCATGCCCATTAGGATGGCTATAATCAAAAATAGAGATAATAACCACTGTGGCAAGGAGACGGAGAAATTAGAATCCTCATACACTGCTTATGGGAGTAGAAAATGATGGGACTGTGCTGGAAAAGTTCTGCCATTCCTAAAAAATTGAAACATAGCCATATGGTCCAGTAATTCATGCCAAAGGAAATAAAAGCATGTGCCCACACAAAAACTTGTATACAAATATTCAAATAGCATTATTTGCAATAACAAATGCTTAAAACAATTTGTATATCCATCATTTGATTAATGGATAAATTGTTACAATAGAATATTAATCATAAAACATCAATAAAGTACTGATACGTGCTTCACCATGGATAAACCTTGAAAATGTTATTCTACATGAAAAAAGAGAGATGCAAAAGATCATATATTACATGACTGCATTTGTATGAAATGTTGATTGTGAACAAATTCATAGAGACAGAAAGTAGAACGGTGACTTCCTAAGGCTGTGGTGAGGGTTGAGAGGGAACGAGGAGTGAACGATAACAGGTATAGGGTTTAAGGCAGTATAAGGAGACTGGCGACAAGAATGTTCTAAAATTGACTTAGTGATGGTTGCACAACTCTTTGACTATACAAAAAGCCACTGAATTGTGTACGCTTTAAATACATGAATTATGTACTATGTGAATTGGGTCTCAATAAATCTGCAATTTTTTGAAAGGCAACTTTAAGTTTAAGGAAAATGACTGCTTGAGCCCTAGCAATTACGTCTGCATCACAGCCAGCCGGAAGGAGGAAGAATGGCAATCCTCCCCTCCCGCATGGTTTACCAGACAACTTTCCTAGAATATGGGAAAATTAAAGGCATGGTATGATGATCTCCTTCACACACACCATCCAGACTGAACAAATGGTAACATTCTGTCATGTTTTATTTGTTTATACAGGTGCAACAGCTACTTTTTAAATAAGATTTTTGAAAATAAATAACAGCTATCATGCATGCCATTTCGCCTTAAATATTGAGCATGCCTCCCTAAAATTAAGGACATTTGCAACATAACTGCAGATCTTTTTGTCACCACAAGAAGAATTAACAATAATCCCCTAATGCTATCTAATTTTCAGTCCATGTTAGGATTGCCCTGATTGTCCCCATCATGCTACTGAATTTGCTTCTAAGCAAAACTCTGGATGACCCTAGGACTGTTTGCCATTAGTTTTCCTCCTCCTGGGAATCACAGTCCTTCACTGCTTATGGTTTCAGTGTATGAAGAGTTGTTTTGTATATTTCATCCAATTTTCTACCTGTTTACAGCAGGAGGACAATTTTTTGTGTGTGTGTGCTGGGTGTCAAACTCAGGGCCTTGCGCTTCCTAGGCAAGCACTCTAACCACTGAGCTAAATCTCCAGCCCCATGGAGGACAATTTCTGTACCACATAATCCTTCTTGGGTAGAAGCAGAAATTGGCCTAGTCTACTTTGCATCATGTTTTCTGTATCGTGCAATGAGTGAACTCTGACACAACCCTTTCTTGTTAATTTATAAGGGCTCTTCAGCTATTAAGCATATTAACCTTTTTACATATATTTATGCTTTAATTTATTCTAGTGTTTGTCTTTTGAATATTATTTTTAAATGATTACAGCCAGACATGGTGGTGCATGCCTGTAATCCCAGCACTCGGGAGGCTGAGGCAGGAGGATTGCCATGAGTTGGAGGCCAGCCTGGGCTACATAGTGAGTTCAAGGTCAGCCTGAACTACATAGTGAGACTCTGTCTCAAAAAACGTAAATAGGCTGGGGATGTAGCTCTGTGGTAGAACAATTGACTAGCCTGCACAAGGCCCTGGGTTTGAACTCCAGTACTACAAAAAACCTACATACATACATATGAAAGATTACAGTTCTAAATGTCATATTTCCCTGTATGACATACATTTCATGACTTGCTTGAAGTCCTTCCTCAAAGTCACTTTAGCAATTTATCCTAAGTAAATAATAAGTTCAGAAGATGTGTGTCCATGACAACAAAAATCATAATGTACAAAATAAAAAAACATCATTAAATTAGACCTCATCAAAATTAAAAGCTTTTGCTCCATGAAGTTCCATTTGAAGAGAATGAACAGACAAGCTCCGGATGGGGAGAAAATATTGAAAATTACACATCTGATAAAGGCATACTATCTAGAATATATTTTAAAACTCTCAAAACCCAATAGTAGGGGCTGGGGATTTAGCCCCTACTACATACACATATATATCCCCAATTGAGGCATTAATCTTGCCTTTAAAATTAAGATTAAGCAGTTATTCTTAGGATAAGCAGACAATCACATACAGTTATAGAGTTCTGGGAGAATTTTGCTGGCAATTTGGTCTCTGTAGATACAACAGGAGTCAAGTCTTCCAGCTTTTTCTACTCTTTAGATTTTGCCAGATCCTATTTGGCCACTAATATTGGGAAATATGTCAAGGAAACAAAATTCTAAGAAGATTGTCGTGCAGAAATCACCAAACCAGATGGCCAGTGTGGCCAAGTCACACAGAACTGACATCATGTATAATGGAACCTCTATATAGAGTGGGTTGAAGATTTTCAAAGATGGCTGTGGAAAAGTCTTCATCAAGACTTCGAGTTTATCCTTCTTTATGGTGGAGGAGCACTCCACTGCATATAAAAACCGCATTTTCTTTATCCATTCATCTGTTGATGGGCGCTAATAAAAACTAAGGTTAAAAAAAAGAGTTCATATAGTCCAGCACTCTCAGGAACATTGACAATTCTCATTGCTGCATTACAAACCGAGAAAAATCATCATGTGTAATCCAGCTAAAAGAGGAAAGCAAGGGAATCATGAGACATGCATCACACTCATTATGTACCACCCACCACTGAGAAATTCCCGTTGTCACTTTTGTCCAGGCCAGATCATGTCTATCTGTAGTAAGATACAGAGAAAGAGACTCAGAGCAATCACAATGGATCATTAGAACAGATGATTCTGTATACCAAGCATTTTAGGAACTGAGAGTGGCCGTCATAATAGGTTCACAGAGGATAAAGTTCAAGGCAGATAAATCTAGAATCCCTGTAGTTTAAATGTTTTTTGTAAGATCTCCAGTTGTATTTAAGTTTTTTTTTAAGTTCCATTGTTACTTTACCCCCATATACTATTTTGCATAGTGGAATATTTACAATATTTCTCTATGTTGGGCATTATAATATAAAATTTTAAATACATAGAATATTCTTTTTAGAAAGTATCCACTGATGGAGGGCTGATTTAAACTATAATACACCCATCAAGTCGAATACTTCAGCAATTTCTAAAAAGAATGATATAAATCATGGACTTAACATGGAAAGATACCTAAAATATGGAGAAGTTAAAAAGAAAATTACAATATAGCACATACGACATGTTATACATTTTGAAAAATATATGCTTAAATATGCTTATGAAAATCAAAGACTATACACACGTTATTGCTGAACAATCATTAAATATTTCTTTCTTTTCAGATGTAGAAGTTGAATTAATCACACTATTCAGTTCGCTATACATGTAGCTCTACATGAGGGCTCTCCTATTTTTTCTTCAATAATAAACACTACTCCATAGATGCCATTCTAAAATACTGATAGTGATTAAATATACATTCTCTCTCATAAAGTATATATACTTTAGTACGATTTTGTGTGTGTGTTTTATTTACATAAATGGTATGGTGCTGTCAATCTTATTCTTTCTTATTCTTTTTAACATAATAGTCTTTAACGTCTACCTTATGGTTTTTCTTTTACTTCTGCAATAATTCTTGGTAATTTCTGTATCCACATAAATGATCAGTCCAGCACTGTGGCCTCTCACTTCCTTGATGTTCTCACTTCCAATTTAACTTTCACTCTACCCACCCATATAAGCATAACCAAATGCATAACATTACCAATAAAGTGCACCACTTTTGAAACCTCAATTTCAAACATTTCACATCTAAATGCAATCTTGTATCTTTCTAGCTCATATCTTCCAGGATTCTTATTTCAACAATTCTTTGATTTCATTTGACCCAATACATTTTCATGGTCCATCTCTGCTTTTATATCATCACATAGCGCCACTTTCCTTCTTACCAGATTAGATTCCATGGTCCATTGTTATAATTATTTCCTTGAAAATTCCTTCACTTTGTTTGCTCTACCATATCATCTGTCAAGAACTCAATCCTGAGTTCAACCTTTCACTAGCTGAGCGTGACTAAAGAAAACACTTAAACAAAAAAAAACAAAAAGAAAACACTTAAAGTGGTGATGACTAAATTCACTCTAACTTTATTACTTCACACTCAAATTAAGCCTTTAGCACTTCCTGGCAATCTTAATGCATTTCTTTAGTTCATTTAGCTCCCCTCATCTTAGTCTATGTGGGCTGTTATAACAAAATGCTGTAAATTTGGTGGCTTATAAACTTGGTGGGTTATAAACAACAGAAACATATTTCTCACAGATCTGGATGCTTGGAAGTCCAAAATCAAGGTGCCAGTAGACTTGGTGTCTGATGGAGGCCCATTCTCTTGTTCATTAATGGTATCTTCTTACTCAGTCCTCATATGGTGGAAAGAGCCAGGGATCTCTCTGGGCCTCTTACATAAGAATACTATTCCCATTCATGAAGGCATTGTCCTCAAGACCTAATCACTTCTCAAAATCCCCACCTCCTACTACCATCACATTGAGTGTGAAGATTTTTAACTTATGGACTTTAGAGGGACACAAACATTCCAACTATAGCACTAATTTTATCTAAAGAATATTTAAAAGTCCTCTCTCATCAAATCTGCAAATCCCTCGTTACCCCTCACTCAGCTGATGATCTTGCTTCTTATTTAACTGAGGAAATACTCATCTCCATCTCCAAATCAACCAGTCTCCCTGTATCTGCACGCATCTCCTCTGCCCTATCTCTTGTTACAATGGATAAGCTATCCATGGTCCCGCCAATCTTACCTGCTCCAGCACTTTGCTCCTGCAGTTACTTCCCATACTTCTTATCTTTTATGGCTTATATCTAGATGTCCCCTCCCACCAAGCTTCATGTGCTCATAGATAGGACTTTTGGGAGGCAGCTGGATCATAGGTGTGTGATGCTGGGATTAAAGTTATGTGATAACTAAATTAGCCCACTAATTGGTTTAGCATACTTCTGGAGGCAGATAATGGGAAGTCCCTCCATGGGTGTGGGTGGTACCACTCAATAGTCATGCAGTTTAGATGAAATAAAAGGGAAAGGAATGCTTGATGCTTTTCTGCCTGCCCTGCCATGAACTGTTGCTCCTCTGTGATGCCCCTCTGCCATGCTGCCCTGCCTTGGAGCCAGATCTTTAGCTCTATACACTAAAATAAACCTTTCCACCCTTAACTTTGGTCATTGGATATTTTGTCTCAGCAATAACAAAGTAATCAAGACACTGCCACGCCTCTGTATTAGGTTGGGCTGCCATAGCAGACTGGATGCTTAAACAACAATGGTTTATTTGCTTAGAGTTCTGGAGCCTGGAGATCAGAGTCAAAGTGTCAGAAAGGTTGAATTCACCTGAGACCTCTTCCCTTGGCTTATGGAGAAGTATCTCTTACTCTGTCTTCACCCAATTATTGCTTTGTGCATGCATGTGTCTGGCAGCTCTCTGTGTCTACAGTTCCTCTTCTTATAAGGACATAAGTCATGTTGGATTACAGTCCAGCCAGAAGATTTCATTTTAAATTAACCACCTCTTTAAAGAGGTCATCTTCAAATAACTTTGCATCCTGAAGTTCTGGGGATTAGGACTCCAGCGTATGAATTTTGAGGAGACAGAATTCATTCCATAACAACCTCCATGTTACCCCATCCAGCAGTCAATTACGAAGCACCTTCTTGGTAGCATTTGCAGCTTTATTCCCTCATTACTCCCCCCTTCTTGAAATCCAGGTTACTGCATAAAATTGTTCAGGTTGTCCACTGCTCAATATCCTTACATTTAAAGGAATGCCATTTGCAATCACAGACATCTTAATTATTTGGAATTTTTGTAATTCAAGGACTCTAAGTTTAAAATGCCAAGGATTTTAGTTGATGATTTTGATATCCATGTATTTGATCGGTTCAACACGCAGTTTTCTCAGTTCCTTGAGAAGAGTCTGGAGACTATCAGAAACTTGGTTTTTGACACATCATCACAACTGAAAATACTATTTGTCATTCAAGTACGGTTGCTTTGGAAGGCATTGAAGAGAGTTAGATGTTATTTGACAAAAACCAAACAATAATGTTCAAGAAAAATGTATTAATAATGTGAAATAAATTAGATGGTCTCAAAATTGACACCAACTTCTCTAATGTAGAAATCCTTAAAAAAAGCAAAAACACAAATCATTTCAACTGTATATCCACAGTGAGCCCATCTGTGATCACTTTCAAATAAAACTTTTTTCTATGTTGTATTTAAAGGAAAGATTTAAGATAACTAAAGGGTACCACGGATGTGATATTTTTCTATGCTAACAAATTCCACAAACTTAATGGCTTAAAATGGCTAAAATGTATTCTCTCATAGTCTTGGAGGCCAGAAGCTGGAAATGAAGGTATCCATAGGGCTATCCTCCTTTCAGAGACTCTGGAGGAGAATCCATTCCTTGTCTCTTTCAGCTTCCAGTGATTAATGCCAGTCCCTGGCTTGTAACCACAGTCTGTCTTCACATTACCTTTTCCTCTGTGCGCCTGCTGGATCTCTCTGCCTCTTTCTCGTAAGGATATTCGTGGTGACCTGTCCCACTTGGATAATCCAAGATAAATTCTTTAGCTCAAGAGCCTCTATTTCATTACACCTGCAAAGATTTGCTTTCCAAATAAAGTCACATTCACAGGTTCCAACAATTAGGACCTGATTTCTTTGGGGAATATAGTACTGTCTATTCAGTCTAGTACAATTGTCTTTTCAATGTTGTGAAAGTCATGTAGAGCTTAATTATTGTAAAATGATAATACACACATAAAATAATAAAAGTAAACTAATGCAGCTATGAAACTTTACAGTTAAAATGAATAATGAAAACATATAAGGAATGGGATATTGATGGCCTTTGATGTAAAAGGAGCAAAAATGCTGATTGCTAAAACCTAATAAAACTTCTGTTGAGGTGCTACAATATATTTGTAACTGTAACTTAATATATTTAACTTGCCACTAGTAGAGAAGGTAGTGTCCCCAAATTAAAATTTAATAAGAACTACTTAATGTCTATAATGTCAAAAGACTCATTTATAGTCATCATCCTATAGAAATTTGCAAGTAAACATTGAAACTGTCATAAAGATTTTTGTTTTGGTGAAAGCAAAAGGCAAAACTATTTTATATTAAGTTATTATACCCTAGTGGCTTTGCATTCCTAAATGTTGTGATCAAATTTGTGAATTATCTATACTTTTGTGTTCAATATTTGATTTGTATAATTTATACAGAATGACTTTATGGGCTTTGCAATTGTTCTTATTGGAAAATAAATACAATATTAATTAACTTTTTTACTCAAGGAAGAGATATAGCTTTTTCTTTGTTTTGGTTTGTTTTTGTGGAGGAGTAATACAGCCTTGCGGTAACTCTGCTTGAAACGGATTCTTCATTTGGCTCCCACGACTCCACACAGTTTTCCTCTAACCTCACTAGTTTTTGGTTTTTTTTGTTGTTGTTGTTTTGTTTTGTTTTGTTTTTTGGTGCTGGGGATCGAACTCAGGCCCTTGTGCTTGCAAGGCAAGCACTCTAATCACTGAGCTAAATCCCCAGCATCACTAGTTTTTGATTGTCTCGTTTACTGGTCCTTCCTCTTCTTGCAGATTGCTAAATATTAAGGTGCTCCAGGGCTCAGGTCTTGGGTTTCTTCTCTTTTCTGCCTACCTTCATTCCCTAGGTGATTTCTTCCTGTTTCATGGCTGTAAATCGCCAGCCCTGGCCTCTACTTTGAACTCCAAACTCAGGTTTCAACTGCCTACTCGCCATCCCCACTTGGATGATTTAATCTTAAACTCCACATGACTCGGATCGAATGCTTGATCTTACACACACATCAAGCTGGTTCTCCTAGAGGAACTAAGAGGAGTTGGATGGATCGTCTATGTGCATACTGAAATCACCAAGTCTGAAAACCTTTCAGTCGTACTTACTTCCTTCCCTTCTCTCACACCTCACGTCTAGGCAACCAACAGTCCTGTCAGCTCTGCGCAAGCCCATCACCTGCCTTCCTCTAACCTGCTCCACTGCTATCACCCTGGTCTAAGCCACTCTGCCTCTCACCTGAACCGCTGCTGACAAACAGCTTCTCACCCTGAGGTTCCAACTTCTCTCCTTGCCTCTGTACGGTCTTTCCCACTACATCCCGTAGTGGCACAAGAGCCAGAATAATTCTTTCCAAGTGTAAATGATTATCTCTTTCACCTGCTCTCACTCTTCCAATGGCTTTCCTTCCTATTAGGAATCAAATCTAAGGCCTTTCCATGGGCTACTAGGCCCTACATGATCTGGTCCCTGCCTACTTTCAGAAGGCATTTCCTACTGTGCTTCTTGCTCAATCTGCTCCCACCCCCCAAGTCTCTCTGAATACCAAGCAAGTCCCAACTTCAGGGGCTCTACTAATAAAATATCTTTTCTTCTAAAAGGCTTGTTTTGGGCCAGATTGTCAAAAATCTCCCATCACACTTTTTTCTCTCTTTACCTCTCTTTACTTATTACCAAAGCATTTATCATTTACTCAATATTACATCACATATTTGTTCATCTGTTAGTAGCTTGTAATATAAAGTAAGTGCTATGCTAGCCAGGGTCTCCTTTTGTACACTGCTGTACCCTTTATATTGCCTGTATTTTTTATCATAAGAAAGTGTTACTCTTATAAGCATGGAAAAGATATGCTATGATGTTTGTAAAAGAATGAAGTCCTTGGAAACTCACAGATATAACTTTAATTCATACTCCCTAAAAATGGAGTGGAGTCCACTTTCTGAGGACTTGACAGAAAGTGGGCAATGGAGAAAAATGGATGTTGTCAGCAAATGGGTACTGAAGGGAAGAGAGATGGAACAGACTATGAATGATTCTTTACTTTGGCTGGAGAGAACGGGGTGCATATCTGTCATTCATTGGGCCTGGGAAAGATGAGGAAAGAAGTCTAGAGAAGACTCTGGATGTCCCTCCTAACATGGCAGTTTTTGGGTACCTGTGAAATATCTAGGTGGAGATATCCAGAAGAAATTGCATACGATAGAGTATTGAAGTCAGAAAAACTACCTGAACATATATTTTGAGCATCATTTCCATAAAAATAGTAGTTGGATCATGCATGTGGATGAGATGGCTTAGAGAGTGTAATCAGCCAGCTTTCCATTGCTGGAATGAAATGCCTGACACATAATTTAAAGGAAGAAAAGTTTGTTTTGGCTCCCAGTTTCAGAGGTATTGTCTTATGGTTGCTGGCTCCAAGGCAGAGACAGCATGGTGAAGAGGCATAGCGGAGGAAAGCTGCTCAACTCATAGCAGCCAGGAAGCAGAGAGAGCAGGCAACGGGCCAGAGAGGAAGGGGCCAAAGACCAGATGTAGTCCCCGAGGTCATGTCCCCATGGCCCACTTCTTCCAACTAGGCCCCACCTCCTAATAGTTCATTCAGCAGTGAACTCAGGGATGGGTTGGCCATTAATGAAGTGAGCTCTCATGATCCAATCACCTCTCCAGGAATTTCTTAATCCAGTCAAATTCACGACCAAGACTAACCAGCACAAGGAATGTGTTCTTCAGTGATTCCTAAAACTAATGTGCATCAGAATCACCTAAGGATTTTAAGAGGAGTGAAAATTTTCCACCACTGATTTCCAGTACACTAAGTCCCTGAATTACGAATATTCAAGTTGCAGACTTTCACAGATAGGAATGGACCTTGCATTACAAGCATTCGTAAATGCAGACAAATCACAGAAGTAGCTCACATGCTGCCGGACACTGTCACAGTTGTGCTGTTGTGTGCTTACTGTATGGTGCGATGGTGTACAGCAGTACAGTGCTCAATCAGCAGAGCCCAGGATGTCCAGAAGCAAGAGGAAAAGCTTTCCCTTGTATATTTGTGTCAAAAGAGGTATAAGACTCACTTTGTGGGACTTAACAAATGAATCCAACTTACTTACATTCTCCCGGAATGAAACTTTTTCATAAGTTGGGGACTAACTGTATACTGTTTCAATAATACAACAGAAACACAAAACTCTATGGCAGTGCTTACTTTGTTGGGGGCAGTTTTAAGCACTTCACAAACATTACTGCCCATAGTGGCCTTGACAGCCCTAAGAGGCAGGTACCGTCTGCATTTTTAGCAAACAGCTCAGGAGATTCTGATATAAATCATCTGTTTACTGCACTTTAAGCAATGTAGGTCTCTCTCTCTCTCTCTCTTTCTCTCTCTCTCTGTGTCACAATGAGTACATGTGAAACATTCTCTTTAGCCCATTCTATCTCCCTTCCTTCACTCGGGTATCCACTATTATGAAGTTAAAGTATGTCTCAACAGCAGGTTTTTACTTTTGTATTTGAAAAAGATAGGTCATAATTTACATATGTTGAAATTCACACATCTGAAAGTCCAGTTTCTAGACAAGATGGCTAATTAGAGAAGGAGGAGTGTTGGAGAAACTCGGAGAAAGGTCACTGAAAAATACAGGTCTAGAATGGGGAAGCAATCACAGCCAGAAATGGAAAAATCAATCTGAAAGATGACTCCTCTAACTTAAACCAAGTATCTGGGCTGTTGAAAAAAGGAAGTAGGGTGGGGCATGGTGGCACATGCTTGCAATCCCAGCACTTGGGAGGCTGAGGCAGGAGGATCACCTTGAGTTCAAGGCCGACCTGGGCTACATAGTGAGTTCAAGGCCAGCCTGAACTACACAGCGAGTCCCTGTCTCGAAAAAAATAAATAAATAAATAAAATTAAAAAAGGAAGAAAGAAAAGAAAAGAAAAAAGAAAAAGGGAAGCAGCACTGCCACTGGACTCTCCTCCTCCTGCACCTTTTGCCTGAGGACCATGCCACGTGGGGAGTGGTTCTACCACCCTGAGGGAAGCATCCAGCACTGCGGAGGCCAGACTCCTGGGATAGGCTCCCCACATACCCTCCTTGCCACCTGGAAGAGGAAATCCACGTGGGAATAAATGGCTGCTGGGACCCAGGGAAGCCGCGAGTGACAACTGCAGAAAAGGAGAGGCCAACACAGAAACAAGCTCACACCCAGCCCTCATCCTCCCACACACCGGGGAACACTGCGGGCCAGCTACGTCCTCCCCACTGGCCACCCTCCCCGCATTGACAAGCGAAGACCTCCGTCCTCGGCAGAGACAGGATGAACACTGCAAGCTGTGGGTGGCACTGAGCCGGCATGAGCCACAGACAGCATCCCTGGAGAAACAGGGGAGGGAGAAAGACTGAACAGAGTTGTTCTAGAGTGAGCACTTTGCTCTTGTTTCCCCAGACACCGGAAAGATTTGAGTTGGCAGGAAATCCTAACCAAGGCCCACCATCCCGCACAGGGAAAGGAGACCCTGTGCAGAGTCCAGGGATTGTGCCAAGTTCCACTGGTTGGAAGAAAGTGGAGCTTTTGAGTCAAGGACAGTTTGGGTTCTGAGAGGAAAGGAACAGAGCGGTGGCTGGGACCGAGAACCTCTGGCGAGACACTAGGCAGAAAGCCCCTGGAGAGAGAACGCTGAGACCGATGTGGGATTTGCCCAGCAGCAAGGGGAATGCGAGTCAGCAGAGAGCTGGGTGAAAGGCGAACTATTGCACATCCTCCTTCCCAGATTAATCGAGGTGGTTAGATCTTGGGACAGACACAGAGGTTGGCAGCTGACCACTCCCAAAGCACAGCTTGCACACAAGAGGTGGCCACAGAGCCTGGCGGCCCTCACCGCTCCCAGGCAGGCCGTACACCAGCCTGCAGGGAGGAGGACGCTGGCTGGGCGGCCTGCAAGTGGACTACAGCTGCAGCAAGTGGGGAGCTGGGTGGACACTCTAGCTATATGGCATATTGCTGTGGGTTTTCTTGCTTGGGTGTCTGTTCTGGGGTCTCTGTTTTTTTTCCTTTTCCTCTTCTTTTCTTCAATCCTTGTTTCTGTATTTTTTTTAATTTGTTTATTTTCAAGGGTTTTCTCCCTTTATTCTGCTCGTTCTCTTTTCTCTTTTTAGCCTTCTTTCATCCCCATTCTATTCCCTTCACTCTTCTTTACTTTCCATATCGCTTTGTCTCTCCCTGCTTCTTCTCTGTCTTTCGTGTGACAGGTATATAGCAAGCACCTACATATGTACACAAGAGAGTAAAAACGGACCAGTGCTTTAACTCGAATGGTAACATTCATCATCATGTCAGAGTAACTTTAACAGAATTACACTAAAAAACTCAGACAAAACTAGCCATAAATGTATTAACAAGTTCTGCCACCTCACAGCTTCCCTCAGTCTCTAATTACACCTCCCTTCCCCCGCATCCCTCCCTTTGAATCCACAAGTGTTCTCTTAAACTCCTTTGGCACTAACTCTTTATTCCAACTAAAAAATAGCTCCAACAGAGTCTGAACTCCTATCTATTTTTAGCTACTAATACTTCTCTTATCTCCCTCTCTTCCTACTGACTTCCTCCCCTCCTCTTCCTCTTCCTCTGCTCCTTCCTTCTCCTGATACGACACAGACTAACTGCCTATGACAGTATGGTATAGACTGAAAGGGGCATGGGTAAAAGAGCAAGAGTGTAAGAACAAGTCTGAATGTTTATGATTGACATATGGCTGGATCTGTTGGTGCTGTTATAACCAGTAGAAATTCGCCCCTTGCAACACAGTGACAGGGTCCAACCCAATTAAGTTGAGTACGTTGAAGTGGTAAACTATACCTCTTGGCAGATAAAGTCAAGAATACATCACTGGAAAACAGAAACTAAAGAGATCTTCATGTTAACAGCAAATTCTCTTCACTCCATTTGACCTCAATCCTCAGTACAAAAAAATAAAACATAAAAAGGAATATGGAAAAAGAAGGCAAATAAATGCCTCCAAAGACTGCCAACTCTCTCAAATCAGATCCAAGGGGAGCCATTGAAGAGGAAATCAAGTACCAAATCACTAAGCTGCAGGAAAAGATTAAAGAGGAAACAAAGACATTCAGCAAGCTCAAAGATGATATAGCCCATAAGAGAGTGGCTCTAACAAACTGACCAAGGTGGTTGTAGAAGGAACGAAAAACTTAGAGGAAATCATCGGAACTATTCAAAACACAAATGACAAATTTACCAAAGAAACAGACTTATAAAAGGGTGGTAAAAAGAAGTCCCAGAGATAATTCTGTCGACTACCTGAAGAGTAGAGATGACCAATGTGAGGAAATGGTTTCAGAAATTGAGGACAAAAGGGAAACACATGATATACTCAGAGAAACCTTAAAAACAATAAGAGAGCAAGGAAAATTCATCCAACAGCTACTAGATGACTCTAAGAAGACTAACGAAAGGCTAATTTGTATTATAGAAAAATCAGAGGACAACACGCATGGAAAAAAAAATTGTTTACATTAATCAGAGCAGAAAAGTTTCCAAGTATGGGCAAAGAACTCAATATACAGGGAAGCCGGGCTTATGGAAGGCCAAACCACAGCAATGGAAAAAAAAAGTAGCTCCTCAAAACACACCATGTCAAAATCCCAGAAGTTTAACACAAGGACAGAGTCTTAAAAGCTGTCAGAGGAAAGCAAAACATCATGCATAAAGGTAAACCCATCAGGATTACAGCAGTCTTTTCAATACAAACTTTAAAGGCCCAAAAAGCTTAGTGAAGTGTTTTATACCCTAAAAGAAAGCAACACCCAACTCAGACTAATATATACTGCAAAATTATATTTCAAAATTGATGAGGAAATAAGGACATTCCATAACAAAACATCTTTAAAAATTCATGAACAACAAATTAGCACCCCCCAAAATACTCAAGACTATCCTAGACAGAGAAAACAAAGTCAAGTAAGCAAAAGTTTGGGAGGAATGAGTACATCAAGCAAGGTGAGTAGTTAAACAAAAAGGGAAAAATAAAGGAGTCAAAAACAGAAAAAGAATGCAATGACGAGAATAGGTCAAAAGCTTTCAGTAATAACTCTGAAAGCAAATGGCCTCAACTCCCCAACTAAAACACAAAGATTGGCAGACTGGATCAGAACAAAACTCAATGCTCTGATACATTCAAAGGACTCATCTAATCCAAAAGAAAATCAGAAACTACCAGTCAAAGGATGGAAAACAATATTCCATGCACCAGAACCTGAAGAAAGCAAGCAGGAGTTGCAACTATAATCTCACCCAGGGGCTGGGGATTTAGCTCAGTGATTAGAGTGCTTGCCTTGCAAGCACAAGGGCCTGAGTTCGATCCCCGGCACCACAAAAAAAAAAAAAAAAGTATTTAATCTCACCCAAAGTAAACTTTAAGCTAAAACTGACCAGAAGAGACACAGAAAGACACCACATATTAGTTAAAGGAACAATGTGATAGGAAAGAATAACAATTGTAAATATGTATGCACCAAATATAGGTACACTCAACATCATAAACACTACTGGACAAAATAGATGAAATAAACACCAACACAATCTTAGTAAGCAACCTTAATATCCCACTTTCACAAATGAACAGATGAGCTAGATAAAAAAAAGAGGAACTATTAAGAGTTGAACCAAACCATGAAAAAATGAACTTAATAGTTATCTACAGAGTGTTCCACTCAACAACAGAATACACATTCTTCTCAATGACACATGGAACTTTCTTCCAAACAGACCACATACTAGCCTGAACAATTCGAGAACAGACAATGAAATTAAGGCAATATTTAAAAATGTACTAACTAAGAAAAGCCCTGATGGAGTCACCACTGAATTCTAAAAGAACTCCAGGGAGGATATAACATCGATATTTTTCAAACTTTTTAACGAAATTGAAAGGGAAGGAGTACCTCCAAAGTCACTCCTGGATGCTAGCATTACCCTGATTCCAAAACCAGACAAGGACTTAACCAAAAAAGAGAACTACAGGCCAAACTCGCTCATGAACATAGATACAAGAATCCCCAATAATGTACTGGCAAACAGAATGCAACAAATCACCCAAAAGATCATGTATTATGATCAAGTAGGGTTCGTCCCAGAGATTTAAGGGTGGTTCAGTATATGTAAATCAATAAATGCAATACACCATATAAATAGAAGCACATGATCATATCAACAGATGTAAATCAATAAATGCAATACACCATATAAATAAAAGCACGTGATCATATCAACAGACACAAGAAAGCTTTTGACAAAATCTGACATCCATTCATGATTAAAAAAAAAACCTTAAGAAAATAGGTATAGCAAGAACCTATCTCAAAGCCATTTATGACAAACCAACCACCACACTTAAATAGGAAAAAAGCAAAAGCTTTCCCTCCACAATCAGTAAAAAAGATGTCTGCTATCACCACTCCTATTCAATATAGTACTTAAAACATTGGTCAAAGCAATCAGGCAAGAGAAAGAAATAAAAGGGATATGTATAGTAAAGGAGAAGTCAAATTATCATTATTTGCAGATGACATGGTCATTTACATAGAAGACCCCCAAAATTCCACCAAAACACTCCTAGAATTAATCACCAAATCCAGTAGCATAGTGGGATATAAAATCAACACACAGAAATCAATAGTGCTGTGTATATCAATAATGAACTCACCAAGAAAGAAATTAGGAAAACAATACCACTACACTAGCATCAAGAAAAATGAAATACTTAGGAATTAGCCTAACAGAGAAACTGAAAGACCTCTGCAACAAAAACTACAGTACCCCAAAGAAGGAGATCGAAGAGGACAACAGAACGTGGAAAGACGTCACCTCTTCCGAACAGGCAGACTAAATTGTCAAAATGGCTAAGCTTCCAAACCTGATATACAGATTTGATGCAACCCTAATCAAAATACCAACAACATTCCTCACAGAACTAGAAAAAACCATCTTAAAATCCATATAGAACCAAAAGAGACCCAGAATAGCAAATCAGGCCTGAGCAACGAGAGCAATGCAGGAGGGAGGCATCACAATCCCGATGTTGAGTTCTACTACAAAGCTTCAGTGACTCAAAAAAAAAAAAAAAAAAAGCATGTTACTGGCACAAAAACTGACATGTGCATCAACAGAACAGAACAGAGAATGCAGAAACATCTATTTGATCATGATGAAGGGACCAGAAAAAATGCTGGAGGGAAGACAGCCTCTTTAACAAATGCTGCTGGGAAAACTGGCTATCTGCATGCAGAAGATTGACTCTAGACCTATATCTCTCATCATGCACCAAACTAAAATCAAAATGGATCAAAAATATGAATACTAAAAGAAAAACACTTAATCTGCTGGAAAATGAAATAGGTAAAACTCTTGAAGAAATAGGCATAGGCAAGGACGTTCTGAACAGAACCCCAATTGCACGATTGACAACACCAAGAATCAACAAATGGGATCACATCACATTAAAAAGCTTGTGCACAGTAAAGGAAGCAACTAACAGAGTGAAGAGACAACCTACAGAATGGGAAACATTTTTTGCCAGCTACATTTGAAGTCTGTCTTAGATACTTTCCTTGTTGCTGGGACAAAATACCCAACACCCACAACTGTATGGAGGAAAGGTTTATTGCTGGCTCACAATTTGTAGATGTTTTAGTCCATTGTCAGCTGGCACTAAGGCAAGTTGTCATGGCTGGGGCACATGACAAAGGAGAAACAACCCATGGCATGGCAGCAGGAAACAGGGAGTGATCAAGGGAGGAAAAAGGGAGACCCTTCCAGGTCATGCCACCGGTGGCCCCCTCCTCTGACCAGGCTTTACCTCCCAACGTCACATTTAGCTATAAACTCACTAGTGGAATAATCCACTAAGGAATATCATGTCCCCCATGATCTAAGCACCTCCCAAAAGTCCCACCTATGATTGCATGAGGCTTTAGGAGGACATTTGGATATAAACTATAACACATTACCAGGCAAAGTTGCACACACCTGTAATCCCAGCACTTGGGAGGCTGAGGCAGGAGGATCGCTGCAAGTTTGAGGCCAGCCTGGGCTACATAGTGAGTTCAAGGCCAGCCTGAACTACATAGCGAGACCCTGTCTCAAAAAAACAAACCAAAACAACAACAACAACAAAACCTTTCATTTAGTGTATATGATTTAAATACTTCTTCCAGTCTTTGGCTTGCCTATTTAAGGTATCTTTTGAGAAGCATTAGGCTTTTTTTTTTTTCATTTTGATGAAGTCCAATTTATCAAGCATTTTATTCTACAAATTGTATTTTCTGTGCTCTTTTTAAGTAGTTATTGACTACCTAAGGCCATAAAGAAATGTTTCTGTTTTCTTTTGGAGGCACTATAGCTTTAGTTTTTGTATTTGCATGTTGGATCTCTCTCCAGTTTGAGTATTGTACCGAGTACAGGGTTCAAATTTTTTAGCTTCCATATAGAAATGAAGTTTGTTTTCAAAATGATTTGTTGCAAAGACATTCTTTTCCTCCACTGAATTGCTTTGGAAACTATTCTTAATTCCACTAGGCACTGCTGATTGTTCTTCCAAATGGTTGCACAAGTTTAACTTCCCACAAGGGTTGTACGTAGATTTGCTCTTAACCTCCTGTGTTTTCACAATCAGTTTGCTATCCAACTTTCTAAATTTCAACATTGCACTTGGTCCAGAAGTATATCTCATTGTTGCTCGCATTTGCATTTATCTGACTACTTGTGAAGTTGACGATTTCTCCATACACTTTAAATCATTTTGGTTTCCCCTTATGTGATTTGCCCTTAGAAGTCCTTTGCCACGTTTCTATGGTTTTGCTTATCTTTTCAGGTTGTTTTGGAAGAATGTCTTTTAAATTGTGAGTAGTACCTTTTCTGATTTTGTACACTGAAAAGATGTTCTCTCAGCCTATCACCTGTTAGGGATTTTGCGGGGGGGTGGTGCTGGGGATTGAACTCAGGGCCTTGCACTTGCTAGGCTAGGGCTCTACCACTGTACTCAACCCCCAGCCCCTCACCTGTTAGTTTTATCTGTAGTCTCTTTGTTTGGCTTTGGTTATTTAGGCAATGGTGAATCTTAACAAGGCATTAACTCATCCCTATTTCCCGTATTTCATAATTTCCTCTTGTGTTTATTTTTCTTTGTATCAATCAGTCTTCTTAGTTGCAAGAAAGAGGAAGTGACTCTAAGGGATTAATTAGAAAGGAAGTTCAATAACTGCATATTGAATGAGGCACAGAACTGTTGAAAAGATGTGTACCAATAGGTCATTCCTTTTATTCCTGAGAAGTAGTCCATAATACGGATGTGCCACATTCGATTGAGCTAGTCATTCATGGAAGGATATATGGGTTGTTTCCAGCTTTGGGCTATTCTGAGTAATCAGGTATGACTGCTAATGCCCAAGTTTTCGTGTGAACCTAAATTTCCATTTCTCTGAGATAACACCCATATGTGTGCTTGGTGGGTCACGTTATAATTAGATGCTTCGGTTTGTTATAAACTGTCAAACTGCTTTCCAGCATGATTATTGCTATTCCACATTCCCACCAGTCTGTATGAGTGATTCAGTTTCTCCAAATCCTTGCCAGTATTCAGTGCTATCACTATTTTTATTTTAGCAATTCCTATATGTATGTGATATCTCTCTGTAATTCTAGCTTCAATTTACTTAATGGATAATGATGTTGAACATCTTTTCACGTTCTTATTTGCTATCTGGACACCTTATTAAGTGAAATGTCTGTCCATGATTTTTATCAATTTTCTAGTTGGATTTTTATTTATTTTTTAAAATTTTTTACCAAGAACATGCATTGGTACATTGTATACATAATGATCACACTTATCATGGTTATTTTGTACCTGTACCTTGGTCCCCTGTCCCTTCCCCCTTTCCTTATTTACAGTAGGTTTAATTACATTTTTCCATTTTTTCCCTTTTCCCTTTCTTTCCCTTTTACTTTCCTTCTTTTCCCCTTCTAGTTCTCCTCTCTACTACTCTGCCACAAAAAGGGATAAACTAGAGTCATTTGTAGGTAAACGGATGTACCTTGAGAACATACTCTTAAGTGAAATAAATCAGTCACTCATGAGTACACATCAAATTGTTTCTCTGATATGAGAAACCAGAAGTGTACATAAAGACAAAGAGGCATAATAGATATTAGTTAAAAGAAAAATAACATTCTTTTTTATGTTGAGTTTTGAGAGGTCATTATAGACTTCAGACACTAGTCCTTTGTCAAGGCAGAGGTTTAAAAATATTTTCTCCCAATCTGTAGCTTAGCTTTTTATCCTGCTCACACAAGCCTTTCCTGAGCAAAAGCTTTACGTTTTGGAGAGGTCAATTTGTCAATTTTTCCTTTTATAGACCACAAATTTGATGTTGAGTCTAAAATGACAAGCAAAAACTAAAGCTGATTTGTTTTCTTTTTTTTTCTGTGTCACATATTAATAATACCTCATCATTTCAACAAGCAGCCGTACCCTCTTCTTTTTCTTCTGGCCCTGAACATACCAAAAAAGCACTTTTTATGTCATCACTGTTTCTGGAAACTACAGCTCATTCTAGGCTTTAGTCTCCCCAATAGTTCTTTTCAGTACACACAATTATTTTGCACCCATCTTTAATTAGATACCTTTTCTTCTATTGTCCTAACGATTCTTAAAACATGGATTCAGCAGAGCTCCCTGTGTAATGACTTCATTTTGTATGGCTCTCTTTTCTCTTTACTTCCTGTTATGGTTTCTATCTGGATGCCCCCCAAAACCCCATGAGCTCATAGGTGAGGCTTTAGAGACGTGACTAGATCATGGGGCATAACACTCATCATTGGATTAGTTATTTAGGCCACTGAATTATTCTACTGATGAGTTTATACCTAAATGTGATGTAGGGAGGTGAAGCCCAGTCAGACATGGGTTACTGGGAGTGTGGCCTGGAAGGGTGTCTCTCCCTCCCTACTCCCTTGATGTCTCTCTGCTTCCCACCAACATGCCATAAGCTGTTTCCACTCAGCCATGCTGTCCTGTCTTGGAGCCAGCAACCCTAGACTGAAACCTCTAAAAACTGTGATCCAAAATAAACCTTTTCTTCCTTAATTTGCACGTGTTGGGTATTGTGTCTCAGCAAGGAGAAAAGTAACCTAAGACATTCTTACATTCATGTAAATACATCTTATTGTGTAATGCATTATTCTAGATGAGCACCATCCAATAGAAATGAGTCAAGTAAATCATTTAAAAATTTTTCTAAAAACCACATTAAAAGCAAACAAGATGGGTTGGGGTAGAGGGGTAGAGGGGTAGAGGACTTGCCTAGCAAGCACAACACCCTGAATTCAATCCCCAGCATCCCCCAAAAAAGAAAAGCAAAAAATTAATTTTAATAAAATATTTAAACAAATAATCCAAGCTATTACCATTACAACCTATCTCAGTCTGTTTTTTGCTGCTATAATAGAATACCACAGACCAGGTAAATTATAAGGAATAGAAGTTGCCAGGAATGGTGGTACATACCTGTAATCCCAGCTACTCTGGGATTCGAAGCAAGGGAATTGGGAGCCAGTTCCAGCAACTTAGTAAGACCCTTCTCAAAATAAAATTTAAAAGGGCCTGAGAATGTAGTTAAGTGATAAAGTGCTTGCCTAGCATGCATGTGCCTGTCCTGAGTTCAGTCCCTAATACAACCCCCCCAAGAAAAATTTTTATTTGGCGCATGGTCCTGGAGGATGGAGTCTAAGAGCATGTATATAAGTCAGCTTTCCATGACTATAACAAAATACCTGAGATAACCAACTAATAAGGAGAAAAGTTTTGTTTGACTCACAGTTTTGGAGGTCCCAGTCCATGATCAATGAGTCCCATTGCTTTTGGGCCTCTGGTAAGGCAGCACTTCATGGCAGGAGCACATGGTGGAGAAAAACCACTGGACCCACATCTAGTAAAGGGCCTTTATACTATGTCACAGCATGGCAGGCAGGCAGGGTAACATGTGCAAGGGAGAAAGGAATGGTGGGAGAATTTAACCTTTTATCACGAGTCTATTCCCATGATAGTAAATCCACTCATAATAATGGCATTCATCCATTCATGAGGACCCAGCCCTCATTAACCAATCACCTCTTTAAAACCCTACCTCTCAATACCATTACAGTGAAAATTAAATTTTGACAAGAGTTTTAGAGGGGATGTTCAAACCATAGCAAATGTAATCAATAATAAAAAAAAACTACATACTTTGTTTGCATAATAAGTCTTTGGAATTCAGTGTGCATTTTATACCTAGAATACATGTCACTTTGAACTGTGCACATTTCAAGTAACCGCAGGTTCTATCATATTGAACAACACTGTCCTAGACACTGAAGATACATCTGGAAACAACACAGATATGGTTCCAAACCTCTTGGAGCTTATAATATGAAAAGAGGGGTAAAGTTCAATGGGGGTTAACTATGTTTCAACCATTTTTTTTTTGAGTACTGCTATGTGCTGATTACATGGGGCACAAAGAAATGGTCCATATAAAATTGTAATCCTTAGAGTTTGTCACAGCACATAGTAGGTAATCAATAAACACTTCTTGAGCAAAGTAGTTTTTCAAAGCCCCTCTTCCACTCTCATTTTCAAGGCCTAGGGAATATATTTGCATATTTTTTCAACTTCTTAATTTTTGCTTAAAATTGAAGCATATTGCTTTACTTACTCTTTCCTCCTTAACTGTCATGAACTCTAAGATATGATTGCTTTCCCCACAGTTTCTGCCACTTCAAACAGTTCTGTTCTATTTGTCATTTTGGAAGCTAAAGTGGTAGTATTTCTTCCTGTTACTTCCCCTGTCTATTCAGTCAGTAAGTCAAGAATTTGTCAGAAATGTAGTTTTAATTTATTATTTCTATTAGTACATGTTTGTAGTACATAATGAAATACCCATTGTGGGGAGTTGGTACAGGTACATGACACATCCTAATCTTTTTACATCCCCTTCCCCTACTGCTTCTCTCTCCTCCCAATATCTCTCAGTGCCCTTCCCATTTCCAAAAGATCTGTCTCCCGCCTGGCCAATATAGCACAGTTGGGAGAGTGTTAGAATGAAGAAGATCTCTCTATTACCTGTTGTCTAGCTTTTCTTTTGTTCTTTGATTTATTTATACTTTGGATTTCTTATATAAAAGAAACCCTAACCCTAACCCTATGAGAAACCATACAATGTTTAAACTTGCATATCTGATTTATTTAACTTAATATTAGAATTTCAAGGTGTATCCATTTTCCTACAAATGACTCAAATTCATCCTTCTCTGTAGCACAGTAGTACTCCATTGTACATAATATTTTATTTTTCCATTCATCTATTGGTGAACATATAGGCCACTTTCATGATTTAGATAGTATGAATTGTAGTGCTATAAACATGGGTATATATGTATCACTATAACATGATATCTCTAGCTATTTGGGGAAGATACCTAGAAGGAGAATAGCCAAGTTTAAAAGAATTTCAAGTTTTAGATTTTTGGGGAAATCCCCATGCTGATTTCCACAGTGGAACTATTCAACATTCCCACCAACAACGTAGAAGTGTCCCTTTTGCCTCTGCAGCCTCACCAGCATTCGTTATTATTAGATTTCTTGATGATGGCTATTCTTTCTGGGGTAAGATAAAATTTCAGTGTTGTTTTAATTTGCATTTCTCTAATAGGCAGTGATGTTGAATATGTACTTACTGGCCATCTGTACTTCTTCTGAGAAGAATCAATTCATTTTAGCTTCCTATTTTTTGACTGAGTCTTGTATTTTGGGGGTTCTGTTTTGTTGTTGTTGTTGTCTGTTGTTGTTTTTCTTTTTGAGTTTTTATATATTTTAGATAGCAATCCTCTGTCTGAGGCGTAGCTGGCAAAATTATGTTCCCATTCTGTAAATTGTCTCTTCATTCTGGTGATTGTTTCCTTTGCTGTACAGAAACTTTTGATATAATCCTATTTGTTGATTCTTGACATTATTTCTTATAGAATTGGGGTTCTGTTCAGAAACTCTTTGCCTATGCCTATGACTTGAAGAGTTTTTTCTATCTTATCTTCCAGTATGTTAAGTGTTTCTGGTTTAACATTTAGATCTTTGATTCATTTTGATTTTAGTTTATTTTATCCATTTTGATTTTAGTATGGTGAGAGTTATGGCTCTAGACTCAACCTTTTGCATGCAAATAACTGGCTTTCCCAGCACCATTTGCTAAAGAGGCTGTCTTTCCTCCAGTGTATGTTTTTCACACCTTTGTCAAAGATCAGATGGCTGAATGTGTTTGGGTATTTGTGATCCACATGTGTGTTTTTTTTGTTGTTGTTTCTCGGGGGGGGTTTTCACATGTGTATTTTTGTGCCAGTATCATGGATCTTTTTGTTTGTTGTTTTGTTTTGTTTTTTGGGTGCTGGAGACCAAACTCAGGGCCTTGTGCTTGCAAGGCAAGCATTCTACCACTGAGCTAAATCCCCAGCCCCTCATGTTGTTTTTATCACCATACCTTTGTAGTATAAGTTGAAATCCAGAAATGTTGCTTCTAAATAAATTAGACTTCTCCCCAAATAGTGCATTGAAGTGTCTAATTTAAATCTATTATTTCACCTCTTTGTCCAAGTTTCTTCATCTGCTAAATGGGTAAATTAAAATAGATCACTGCCAGTTCTTCAAAAGATTAAACATTGAGTGACCGTTTGACCTAGAAATGAAAACATATGTCTACACAAAAACCTGTATATCAAGGTTCATAGCAGTATTAATTACAATAGCCAAAAAGTGGAGAAAAGAACAAATGTCCATCACTTGACATAAATAAAATATTACAATGGAATTTTACTTAGCTACAAAAAGTATGAAGTACTAATGCATGCTGTACCATGGATGAACCCTGAAAACATGTTAAGTTAAAGAAGGCAGATATAAAAGACCACATACAGTATGATTCCATATTTATTTAATGTCCAGAACAGGCAAATTCATAGTGCCAGAAAGTCAGTTGTAAAATAAAATGACTTCTTCTTAGTCAACACGTTCTGGTGTCCCAGAAGTGGGAATTATGGGTAATCAGAGAGCCTTTGCCACTGCCTGAACACCAGCTTTTTTATCATTATTTTTGTAATGTGGTAAAAATACTCAGCAAGAGATCTATCCTTTTAGTAAATTATTAGGTGCATAGTATGGTATTAATTAGGTGTGGCATCAGACCGTAGATCTCCAGAGTTTATTCACTTTAAGTATCCTCATTTTCCTTTTTCATCTGTCGGCTTTTGAAAAGAGAAAGACTTCAGGTCATCCAGATGACATACATACCAAAACCAGAAAACTTCTCTTACTTGAGACAGACATTGTTTCTTTTTATCTAGCTTTTTATTTCATTAGTACAGTACATGTTTGTAGCACAGAAATTTATACTCATCTTAGGGGGTAGGTACATGTACATAACACAGCTTGATTCTTTTTTAATCCCCTTCCCCTTCCCACCCACCTCCCTCCCTCCCTCTGTAAATCTCTTTTCTCCATTTCCATTCTGTTGTTATTATTATTTTAGTTTATGTTTATGACATATAATGTTTACATTCATCATGGGTATTCGATACAAGTAACAAACACAGCTTAAATCTTATTACTTTCGCTTTCCCTCCCCCCACACTCCTGGACCCCATCCCATTTGCAAAAGAACTATTTCCTTTTTTCTTTCTATTAATCCTTTATTTTCTCTTTATTCCTTACTGTGCCTTACTCAAATGAGAGATACCATATGGTGTTTAATCTTGTGTGTCTGATTTATTTCATTCAATGTTATATTTTCCAGGTGTATCCACTTTCCTGAACGTCTCAAACTTATCCTTCTTTCCAGCCAAATAGTATCCCATTACATACAGATACCACATTTTCTTTATCCATTCATCTCTTGATGGACATACAATTTGCTTTCATGATTTGGCTATTATGAATTGTGCTGCTATAAACATAGGTATGCATATATCGCTGTAATAAAATGTCTCTACCTCTTTTGGGAAAATAGCTAGAAGGAGAATAGCTGGGTCAAATGGAATTTCTACTTTTAGTTTTTTGAGGAATCTTCATGCTGATTTCCATAGTGGTTGTACTAGTTTACCTCCCTACCAACAATGTAGGAAGGCTCTTTTTCAGCACAGCCATGCCTGCAATTGTTATTCTTTGATTTCTTGAAGATTGCCATTCTTTCTATTGTAAGATGAAATCTTAGTGTTGTTTTAATTTGTATTTCTCTAATGACCAGAGATGTTGAATATTCTTTCATATCTTTGTTGGTCATCTGTATTTCTTCTTAGATGTATCATTGCATTTTATATGCCCGGTTTTTTATTGGGTCTTTTATCTTGGGGGCATCTAATTTTTTGAGTCCTTTATATATTCTAGATGTTAGTCCTCCGCCTGAGGAATAGTACACAAATTGTTTCCCCATTCTTTAGGTTGTCTCTTCACTGTATTGGCTAATTCCTTTCCTGTGCAGAAACCTTTTAATTTGTTTTTTTTTTTTTTTCTGGTGCTGGGGATCGAACTCAGAGCCTTCTACTTGCGAGGCAAGCACTGTAACCACTGAGCTAAATCCCTGGCCCAGAAACCTTTTAATTTGATATGATCCATTTGTTGATTCTTGGTGTCATCTCTTAAACAATTGGGGTTCTGTTCAGAAAGTCCTTCTCTATGTCTATGTCAAGAGTTTTACATATTTTATCTTCCAGCAGGTTATTTCTAGTTTAAGATTTAGATCTTTGATTCATTTGAATTTTAGTTCAGTATTGCACATGGTGAGAAATATGGGTCTAGCTTCAATCTTCTGCATGTGGATAGACAGTTTTCCCAGCATCATTTGTAAAAGACATTATCTTTTCTCTAGTGTGTGTTTTTGGCCTCTTTGTCAAAAATCAAATAACTGAATATATCTGGGGATGTTTTTGTATCTTCTATTCTGTTCCTTTGATCCACGTGTCTATTTTTTTGCCAATAACATGTTTTTAATCACTGTTGTTTTGTAGTACAACTTGAAGTCAAGTATTGTGAAGCCTCTGGCTTGGTCTTATTGCTCTTGTGGCTCAAGATTGCTTTCACTATTCTGGGTCTCTTCTTGCTCCATACAGGTTTTAAAATTGTTTTCTCTAGTTCTGTGAGGAACGTTGTTCATTTTTGGATTGGGATTGCATTGAATCTCTACATCAGTTTTGAGAGTATGACCATTTTAACAATATTGGTTCTGTCTATTCAGGAGCATGGGACAGCTTTCAATTTTCTGATGTCCTCTTTAATTTCCTTCTTCCAAGTACTCTACTTTCTTTGTATAGATCTTCTGTGAACTTGGTTAGGTAAATTCCTAGGTATTTAATTTGTTATGCTATTGGAAATGATATTTGTGGTGGATTTACTGTGATCAGCTTGAGCAGGAATGCCCAGCTAAAGTGAGTTATCAAGGTTCTGGGTGTAGAAGATCCACCTTTATGTTGCTGACACAACATAAAGGAGAACAGGAGCACAAGACAGCAGGCAGCTGTTTCCCAGGAGAAGCTCTGTTGCGGCTGGTTTCCCTGAATTGAACTCGGCTGCTCTTGTCGAAGAAGGAGCTTGGCACATTGCTGTTGTTGGGGATGGCTGCTGTTCTCAGAGGAGCTCTGGTCTTCATCTCCACCTTCAGAGTTATCTGAAGAGTATCCTGGAGCCAGTATAGATTTCTTCAGCCTTTTAGTGCAGACACAGAGTTACATGGGACATTGCCGTGGGCTCCCAGCCCTCAGGTGGATCTTTCAGGTCTCCAGTGAACAGGTAGACAGATGTTCTGCATTCTTCCTGCATTTGGCTTGTGTGTGTGAATGTTCTAACTTGTAAATGTCCTGTATTAAATCTGCCCTCTTGCAAAGCCCTGACTCTAGAACCTACTGACTAATACAGTATTGTTTTGCTAATTTCTTTCTCACTGAGTTCATTATTGGTATACACAAATGCTATTGATTTTTGTGTGTCAGTTTTGCATCCTGCCACATTACTGAAATTGATTATTAATTCTAAGAGGGTTTTTTGGTGGAATTCTTTGGGTCTTCTATGTAGAGTACCATATCATCTGCAAATAATGATAATTTCACTTCTTCTTTTCCTATATGTATCCTTTTATCTGTTATTCTTACCTGATTGCTCTGGCTAATGTTTTGAGTGCTGTGTTGAATGGACATGGTGACAATGGGTGTCCTTGTCTTTTCCTGATTTTATAGGGAAAGTTTTCAGTTTTGCCCCATTTAATATGGTGTTGGCCATTCATTTGTTATAAATAGCTTTTATCAGATTCAGGTAAGGTCCTTTTATATCTACTTTCTTCAGAGTTTTTTTCATGAGAGAATGTTGAATTTTTCAAAAGACTTTTCTGCATCTATTGATATGATCATGTAGGTTTTGTCCTTACTTCTGTTTATGTGGTGTATTACACTTATTGATTTGTATATGTTGAACCACCCTTTCAACTCTGGGATAAAACCTACTTGGTTATGATGTGTGATTCTTTTGATGATGTGTTGCTTTCTATTTGCCAATATCTTGTTGAGGATTTTTGCATCTATGTTTATTAAAAATATTGGCCTGTAGTTTTCTTTTTTATTTGGATCTTTGTCTCATTTTGGGATCAGAGAGATGCTGGCTTCCAGAAATGAGTTTGGGAGCACTCTGTCCTTTTCAATTTCATTGAAAAGCTTGATGTAAAAGCTTGATATAATGTCCTCAAAAGTTTTGTAGAATTCATTAGTAAACCCATCAGGTTCCAAACTTTTTTTAATTGGTAGGATTTTTTATTACTGCCTCAATTTCATTGCTTATTGTTGAGCTGTTCGATATTTTTATGTCTTCTTGGTTTAATTTTGGTAATTTGTATAGGTCTAGGAATGTTTCCATTTCTTCAAGATTATCTGGTTTGTTGGAATACAACTTTTCATAGTAGTTACTATCTTCTGAATTTTGATGGTATATGTTGTGATTTTACCTTTTTCATTTCCAATTGCATTCACTGTTTCTGTGAAATAACGAAGGTTTCTGATAAAGTCAGCTAGAGAGAACTCCCTGTGCTTACTTTGGCCAATAAAGAATTCTGCTGCTGGCCTGGGGATGTGTCTCAGTGGTAGAGCACTCGTCTACCATGTGCAAAGCCTTGGGTTCCATCCCCAGCACAGAAAAAGAGAAAGGAAAGAAAACAATTCTACTGAAACATATATTTTAATATATTTTGATTAGTTCCATCTCATCCTTTGGTAATTCTAGTAAGAGTCTAGTGCCTTTAGAATTTCTCTTTTATTCAAAGATTTTGTTGATGACACAATACTAACCAAGAAAATTAGGACTGAGGTATAAGAATCATTGTTCAGTAACTCCTGTAGGCCAATTAAACTTCTTTTACTCCTTTTTCAAGTAATTTTCCCATTTCCTTTTATAAAGCATATTTTTTAAAATGAACAAAAACATCTCCTTGTATTAAGAATAGACTTTCTACCAGGCTTGGTGGTGCACACCTGTAATCCCAGCACTTGGGAGGCTGAGGCAGGAGGATCACTGTGAGTTCAAAGCCAGTGAGTTCAAGGCCAGCCTGAACTATTTAGTGAGACCCTCTCTCAAAAACAAAAAAACAGAAACAGAAACAAAAAAGAATGGACTTTCTAAGTGTGGAACTTGTCTAGTTTCACAGCAGTTCTGACAGCTGTTAGCAAAATGACTGACTGGTATCTGAGCAGGTAGTTGTAATGTTCCTGCCAAACTGGACATCAATTTCTTAGTTCTTATTGAAGTCAAAAGTTCTCTTTAAAAAAAAGTCTGGAGTGGTGGTGCACACCTGTGATCCCAGCATTCGGGAGGCAGAGGCAGGAAGATCACCACAAGTTTGAGCCAGCCTGGACTACATAGTGAGTTCAAGGCCAGCCTATACTACAAAGTGAGACCTTGTCTGAAACAAAAGAGAACAAAAAAATTTGTTACATGACACACACACACACACACACACACACACACACACATATATTTTGTTTTAGTCCCAGACCTAAGATTTGCAGCTCTGGTAACTGATATTAACTCATTTGCTTATGCAGCCTTAATTCCAGTTAAAAGATAAGTGTCTAAGAGTGCCCGATAAACCATCACAGCTAGGAAGTCTTATGGGAGCCATTTTTAGCCACAGTACATTGTGCTTGCTAGGCAAGCACTCTACCACTGAGCTAAATGTCCAACCCCCAGAATGCCAAATTTTGTATGATTTATACTCCCGAAAGCTAGGAGTGAAATTATAGTTAATTTTAGTATTCAAAAACTTCTTCAGATTCTAGTGACCAAACCGGAAGATCTCTATAGGGATTTCAATCAATTGCTCCATCAGAGGTTTTGCCTGCTCTGCAAAACTGGAATCTAGGGCTGGGAATTTAGCTCAGTGGTTAGAGCACTTGCCTACCAAGTGCAAGGCCCTGAGTTCAATCTCCAGCACACACACACACACACACACAAAAAAAAAACACCAAAAAACTGGAAGCTACTATACACAATACTGTACTATCCCTAAACAGTCTGTCTTCCTCCATTTGGGATGCTATAGCAAAAATACCATAATCGGAGTGGCTTACAAACAACATTTAGTGCCCCAAATTCTGGATTCTAAGACGTCCAAGATCAACACACCAGTAGATTTAGTGTCTGGTGAGGGCTTGTTTCCTTAGGGACAGTACCATCTCATTGGGTCCTTATGTGGTAAAGGGGCCAAGAACTTTCTGGAGCTCTTTTATAGTGTCCTCTTTTTTTCCTCTCCTTCTGGCTACCTAAATCATTAACATTTCCCTTAGAATAATATTCATCCTGAGAACCAGAATGCCAGAGTAGCAATCAGTGGCAAAATTCAGCCTCACCGGGACTTGGGATTTAGTCATCTGGAAAATAACAACTTGGAGAAAAGAAATAATCAGATCTTCAGGAATAAGGAGGGAAAAATAGAAGCTACAGAGGAGTTGGAGAACTAAACCAAAACAAGAGAAAAGAACAAAGCAGTCTGGAGGCTCACCCCAGTTCCTGGAGAGGGGAACCCATCTCCACAGACACAAGGTAAGCCCCCAAGGTTGGAAGCTCCAGAAAGAAACAACAGACTGGGTCAGCAGCGCTATCCACAAGAAAAGTCCATGGGTACTGTAAACTGCAAAAACAATATGGGGGTTTTACTGTAAAAGTGACTCCTTCCACATAGCACACAACATTTTGAGAATAAATCCAGTGCAATGTCTACCATATTGCTAGAGAGTGCTTAATCAGGCATCATTTCAGAAAGGGATTGAATATTCAAGACTGATCCACAGAAAAACTACAAAATTCCTCCATTTCAGGGTCCCCAGTGTTACCCTTGCACAATGACTGGGTAAGAGACAGTCAAGGGAGACAGTTGTGAACAGGATGTAAGCTAGACATAGAGTCCCTGAGAGGTTTAAACTCAGGCCAGGGAAGATATGGGGTCCTGCCCTCTGTGGTGAGAAGGTAGGCCCAGTTTTGGTGGCTCTCAGAAGCAGCTAGGTCTGAAAGTGCTAGTATACACTGCCGCCTACATCCAGAACAGATCAAAGGTCTGATTGCTTTCCCATCTACCAACATAAGCAAGGACACACCTCAATTTGGACAGTTGCCACAGCCTAGAGTGAACAGAGGGAGCCTCTGGAACAAGAGGGGAGGCACCCTAAAAACCCTCAGGCCAGATAGCTAACCAGAAAATCTATGACTTCCTTGATTCCAAAATTGCAAATCCTAGAAAGAAAATCAGTCATTCAAACATATAGAAAAAAACGTTTTTCATTCATATTCTCTTTTTCTTCAAAACAAGTGAACTTGTTTTTCACTGGTTTTTTGCTCCTTTCTTTCTTTGCTTTTCTTTTCCTTTCTATTTTCCTTTTAATTTTTTCTTCTGATTTTTCTTTTTACTCTTCTTTTCTATGTTCTTCTTTTCCCTGTTGTTCTTTTCTGTTACCTTTATGTAATTCTATTTTCTTTTTGCTCTTTAATAAGATACTTTATTTCACTTTTCTCTCCTCCTTCTCATTGTTGAATTTTTCAAATTTCTCTTCTTTCATTTTCCTATTCCCTACTCCCTGCCTTCACTAGTATAACCATTAAGTTTTAGTACACTTCAGATAGTAAGTTAACTGTATGGTATTACTATTGACTCTTTTTCTGTTTTTAGTGGAGGTACAGGTGACATACTTAGTAGATATTTATTGTATGTAAATATTTGGTTGATTTGCCAGGCATGGCAGCACATGCCTATAATGCCAGCACTTAGGAGGCTGAGGAAAGAGGATCACTGTGAGTTTGAGGCCAGCCTGGGATACATAGTGAATGCCAAGCCAGCCTGAACTACATAGTAAGACCCTGTCTAAAAAGAAACAAAAAAGAGGGTTGGGGATTTAGCTCAAGTAGTAGAGTGCTTGCCTAGCAAGCACAAGGCCTTGAGTTCAATCTCCAGTACTCCCCCCCAAAAAACCCCAAAATAAAATATTTGCTTGATCTTAGTGCTTATATTATACAGATATCTCTTCTGTGTTTAAAAGTGGTACATTATTGGTTCTTATGGTATGTCAATATCCAGTTTCTCTTTGATGTTATTATTGTGGCTGATTAAATTGTTGTTGGGAGGGTGTCATACTGTTACTATTAATAGGTTTTCTCTGTACGCCAATATCTGGATTGCCTTTTTTGGCATTAACAATACTGTAGTATATTCCTGGAAAACTGGGTGCCAGGCAAATTACACTTCATCCTCTCCTCCCAAATTAATGGAGGTGGTCCAGAGGCAAAGGCCTATAGTTAGCCATACCCAGAGTGCATCAAGGAAAAGCAAACACTAACTAAAGCTCTCTCCATACTAGCAACAAGGGCTGTCTGTGCACTGGAAATCCAAAGAATGCAGTCAGAAGTTGAAGGCCTGGAACTCACCATAATATTTCATGCAAGTCCATATCAGGAGTACAAAGGGTCTATGATGGGAGGCTGAAGGGTCTGCACTGGAAAGTAGGAGATGACGTTGAAGGGGAAGGGGAAGACTGGAGCTCCTCTAAAGAAACAGAAGCAGCCTGCCTTCTTCATTTCCCTTTTATTCCATTCAGACCACAAGCCTATGTCTTGGTGCTACTCGCACCCAGGGTAATTGTCTGTTTTCAGTAAATCCCTTCAGCCACACCCAGAACTATACCGATCCAATTTAGCTGGGCATTTCTTACTCAAAGTGACACAGTTAACTATCACAAGTCAACAAAATGCATCCAAAAACGACAAACTCCCACAAAGCTGATTCAATAGGCACCGAGGGAGGAGAAATCAAAGGCCACACAGCTGAGTTATTTGAAAGGTTAACACAGGATTTAAAAAAAATATCAATAAGGTACTTGGAGAGGTCAAAGAAGATATAGCTAACAGATGATAAAGTAATAAAACAACCAGGGAGCTTACGGAAGATACTAATAAAAAGCTAGGTAACAATACAAAACATGAATAATGAGTTTGGTGAAGAATTAGAGCCCATGAAAAGGATACAAAGACAAATCCAGGAGTTTAAAAATTCTACTGAAAATATGGGCAGTGAGAATGACCAGTGTGAGGACAGTGTTAGAAAATAGAGTTGCAGTTGCTGTCAGAGACCAGTTATTCAGGGATACCTTAAAAACAAGAAAACATTAAAACTGAACCAAACAGCTGCTGGATTACTCAAAGAAGACTAATATAAGATCAATGGAATTTGAAAAATCAGAAGACTGCACAAATAACATAAAAAACTGTTTACAAAATAATAGCAGAAAATAGTCTAATATGGGGAAAAATCAAACACACATAAATGAGGCATTTAGTACCCCAAATAGCCATGATCAAAAAAGAACCTGTCCACAACACATCATAGTTAAAATCCCAGAAGTTCAACACAGGGACAAAATCTTAAAAGCTGTTAAAGAAAAGTAATAAATCACTTATAAGCTACATCCATTAGAACTACAGCAGACTTCTCAATGCAAACCTTAAAGGCCAGAAGACTTGAGTGAAGTTCTCTCAGAATTGATGAAGAATTCAGGTATTCCAATGACAAAGAGCACCTTAAGAAATTCATGACCACTAACCAGCACTATGAAAAAGTCTCAAATCTATTTTAGAAAGAGACAATGAAGCCAACAATAACAAAAGTCCAATAGAAAGAATACACCAGGCAAGGTAAGCCTTTAAACAGAAGAGGAAAAAAGGAAATCAGCAACAAGAAAATAATGCAATGACAAAAATAAGTCAGTACATTTCAGTAATAACTCTTAATGAGAATGGTCTCAATTGCCCAGTCAAAAAAACAGATTGGCCAGGCATGGTGGCCTATGCCTGTGATCCCAGCACTTGGGAGGCAGAGGCAGGAGGATTGCTGCAAGTTCGAGGCCAGCCTGGGCTACCTAGTGAGCTCAAGGCCAGCCTGAACTATATAGTAAAACCCTGTCTCAAAAAAAAAAAAAAAAGAAAGAAAGAAAGAAAAAGAAACAAAACCCAAAAATATGCTGTATCAAGACACAAATTTAGGGGCTGGGGATTTAGCTCAATGGGCAGAGTGCCTGCCTCGAAAGCACAAGGCCCTGAGTTTGATCCCCAGCATATAAAAAAAAAAAAGAAGAAATACATTTAATCCAAAAAGAAATTCACAGACTAAAAATCAAAGGGTGGGAAAAATATTCCATGCAATGGGAATCGGAAAACAAGCAGGAGTAGCTATACTCTTCTCAGACAGCGTGAACTTCAAGGCAAAACTGGCTAGAAGAGGCAAAGAAGGTTACTACATATTGGTTAAGGGAACAATTCAACAGGAAGAGATAACAATTATAAATACATATACACTGAACACCAGCATGCCAAACTTCATAAAACAAACACTACTGGACATAAAATATTAGATAAATACCAACAGAATTATAGTGGGGAAAATCAACAACTAACTGTCACAAATAGATCAACTACACAAAAAATCAACAAAGAAAAAAATCAACAAAGAAATATCGGAGTTGAACCTAAACTTCAAACAAATGAATTTAATAAATATCTACAGAGTGTTTCACCCAGCAGAAACAGAATACCCATTCTCAGCAGCACACAGAACTTTCTCTAAAATAAACTACACGCTAGCTAAGTAAATGCAAAAGAACTGAAATTATCCTATGCATATTATCAGATCATAAGGCAATGAAACTAGAAATCAATGGCATAAGAAACTGTAGAAATGATGCAAATACATGGAAATTAAACAATACCCTCTTGACTAACCAATGGGTCACAGAAGAAATATGACAATTCCCAGAATCAAAAAATAATGCCAGTTCAACATATGGGAA